>JABUQX010012460.1:87500-90000 GCA_015478945.1 Trachelipus rathkii
AACATGAAATGAAAGTAATTTCAATTTATTTTAAACACCTAAAAAATTTCCCATAGGAAAAATGAAAAGAAAAAAAAAGAAAGGAATAAGAGTAATAAGAATAGAAAAAAAAATATCCCAAAAAAAGTAATTTTAATTTATAATTTTGAGTTTTTTTTTTCTTTTCTGTTACATCAAGGAAGAAAATAAAACCAAGAAATTTTTAAATTTTTAAAAACTATTTTGGACTCCTTGAAAAAAAACGGACTTGAGAATGAAAAGTACAAAATAAAAAAGTAAAAAGAAAAAAAAATGTAAAAGTTAAGAGCAAGACATGAAGGGACATTTAATAAGACAAAAGTGCTTTTTAAAGACACTTTTAACGCTGCAAAAGGACCACATAATTATATATTAGTATATATATATATATACTTTATATTTATAATTGCAATAGTTATATATATATATATATTATATATAATATATAGTTATATATTATATATATATATACATATATACTTATACATATATATATTAATTATATATATATATATACTATTAGGATGTGCCATGCCAATACTGAACAAATCCGATACCGAATACCGCAATATGCGGCTAAAAAGTATTCCGGTTCCGAATACCGATATTCGGCGATAATCACTCGCTATTCTGGACCAGCTGCCCATCATACCTCCGAATATATTTCACAGAAGTTCGCTTCATCGCATTTAGGAAAAATAAAGAAAACTTACCACTGGTCAACAAAAAAAGGTGAATTTTTCTTGGAGTGTATTTTTGTACACGAGATATAGTAATTCGGAGTATGTTCCATATATATTCCTCGGATTGCTGATCACATTCTGTTTTCGTCCAATCATGGATCCTATTTGCATATTCCCTAGGAATGACAACAATTCCTGTGCGCACCTACGTCAGGGTATCAAGACGTTACTCTTCCGCAGATAGTACATACGCAGCTAGACAGCAGGTTTACATGCGCGTCATTATCGGGAAGCATTGGTAACTTAGTTACAGTACCTACATGCTATGGTGCCCAATGACCTGCATATGCTATCATTATCTGTACTGAAATACAGTCGATGGTCCGTCATTGTTCACCAGGAGTGAACTCGAACGATCTTGTTGTATGAGATGTTTTGCCGAAGTTGTCCGAGCGTTGGCTTCAGGTTGCATGAAAAATGACTATGGACCATGCACAAGAGTAACATTTTATTGCAGATAATTAGACGTAAGCAAGCTCGCGAGGCCTTCAGTCCAGATGGCTACCCCTTCGCTATTGCGAGTGAAGTGGCACGCCTACTACTCGACTATGGGATCCCAGCTAAGATGCAGGATGAGTGGCGATCGCGCTGTTTATTAGACACATTCCCAAGAGCAGTTGTAAGAATGTGTGATGTTTACTACACAGACCATGTTGTTACGCTTCAGTAGTGTACTCGGTACGGATGAGAGAGGAGTATGCAAAAATCAAGACAGTTTGCAGAGGCTACATATCAGGTACATTGATGGTAAATATGCGTCGACCTCAGAATGGTAAACATTTTGCTCGTTCAGCAAGCAGGTTTCACCAAAATATCCCTGCTTCCTTGTGCTATTGGGACAGCCGGCGGCAAAGGATCACTGGACCAAAAAGAGAATGGCCACCGAGGGAAAACTTGACGACGCCCGGTGACAGGAACATCGTACGAGAACCACTTGTACAGAGAAAAATCATCTTACCTCCACTACACTAAAACTTGGTTTGATGAAACAATTGTGAAGGCCCTGGACCATTATGGTGAATGCTTCCGCTATATTTGCTCAACGTTTCCTGGTCTGATTGACGAGAAGAAAAAAGCTGGGATATTGATGGCCCACAATACGGACACCCCTCCGTGATGCTGCCTTTGCTATAACAATGACTGTGTTAAGGCAAGAGCCTGGAATGCTTTTTCAGATGTAGCCCACAGAATTTTCTGGGAACAGGAACAGCCGAGAACCACTAACATTGTACAGCAACTGCTAAACAGTTTTCATTCTCATGGATGTGAATGAGTATAAATTTGCACTACTTACCATTCTAACCTAAGAAAATTTCGCGATACCTAGCGATGTTAGCTGATGAGCAGGGTGACGCTTCCTCAAGAGTCTAAAGTTCCATGGAAGGACGTTCACAGGGCAAGTGGGTATCAACTTATGTGGCCGACTATTGTGGAGCTTATGAGCGGATATTCCAGACGCTAGGCACAGTAGATCGTCTACGAAGAGAAAGTATACTACCATCGTAGGTATGTTACATTAACTAAACCCATTCTTTCTATTACATTCATTGTTGTCCAACATAATTACTCTTTATCATAGTTGTATTATATGTTTAACATATATCTGTTCAAAGACATATATCATATCATTGCGATTTGTTTCTCTCCTTTCATATATCCAATACTTATATTATATATAGTATATATTATATATATTATATACTATATTATATTAATATTATATATATATATATATCTTT
>JABUQX010012460.1:95000-105330 GCA_015478945.1 Trachelipus rathkii
CGAGCTTTTGTGACAGGTCGAGTCAAAGTCATTCAAAAGATGACCTTATTTTAAACTTGTTTCACGAAATACATTTCCCTTCACTTGACCCCTCTAGTCTTTGCAGCGCGATTTGGTGCTTATACTTCTTTTCATATAGGTTAACGCAGCGGTCGAGGTGCTCGAGGATACTTGTCACATCGACTTCTCCACCTTACGAGCGATTCCTACCGTAGCAAAGTGGATGCTGGGTCTTGCGCATTGGAAGTTTATGTGGTGAAGATATTTGGCAACAACCAGAAACTAGTTCGCGCGGTGTGGCTTCACTTTTAACTTTCAGGTCCACTTGGCGTGTTACTGTTGAATTCTCTATCGCAACTCTTCTGTGTTTTCCGATTTTACTGATAGTATATATTCTTCTTCACTGCAACTTTCATAAGCTCTTTGGTCGTGGTGCTCATCTGCGTAATTTGTCACAAGTTAGTTGCCGTGTAACTTCTGAGCGGTGTAACACCCCCTTCTTGAATAAGGCTCTGCCCATTATATGCTTATATTAATATATATATTTTTTTATTTTTTATCGGTGAGTGATAAAAAACTGTTTAAAAAAAATAAAAAAAAAAAAAAAAAAAATAATATAATAAAATTATAAGTGCAGTAGTACTTCAAGTCCATTGTAACGGTTGTGAAATGATGACAGTCCCAGGTACAAGTATATTCCAAAGAATTCTACTACCCCAGATAATAGTTAACGTATATATTTATGTACCTGGTGGAACTTCTGTTAATGAAACTTGCGTATACGTAATTTCCTCGTCCATCAATGTATTGGCTGTTTCTGCTGTTGAAGAGCTTCCATCACTGTGAAGCACGCCTTACATCTGAGATTAAAGAAGCATTGTGCAGGAAAGCAGTATTACACTATAATGCTCCGTGCAGATATACTTTTCCGGGACAAATCGCATCATGGGGTCTGTAAGTCGTTTGCTACCAAGTCCTGATTGTATTTATTTCTATGTTATATACTGGCTTGTATGCTGAAGGCTTTTCTTCTTGCCAATAGACCTCAATAAAACAAGCATTAACGACTGTACTTGGTTAAACACCTTTGACTTGATCTGGTGGAAGCGCAAGTTGGGCGTGTGCTTTTAAGATTTCACGGAGTTATTCGTTGGCGACTCTGCAAGCACTTTTCTTTTCAAAAGCAGGGCTGCTCGTTATACATCGGTCTTTTCCACTCCATTCACCTTTGACGAAGGCACATTTATCTGATAAAGCGCGAATGAAGGCGAGCAACTAGGTGTGTTAGTGGGTGGTGAATTTCTTGTGTGGAAGTACGTACTAGTACATGAGTGCGGCTCTCTGCCTGTGCGTCGCCGCACTTAGACAGTAAAATTATCATGTGGTTTAACTCGGAAGAGGTTGATCCGATACAATCAGACTTACACGAAGTGATTAAGCTTGATAACAATCGATGAGATGTGGGCAAGTAAGTATTGCACACGGTGAGGCCGAAAAGGACAAAAGCGTACACACATGAGCACGCACAAAATACCATGAGTAATAAAGATTGAGTAACCGAAATGCGGCGAACGCTATCGATGGACGGTCACATCAAACAGTAACTAGGGTAACTCATCGACCTTAACTATGAACGAAATGCGCATACAGACATAGGTATGAACTCAGATAAGTGCCTATCGGCTGATCATCCTGCCGAGGTGTGGCAGAAGTGGAATCACCGTGATGAATATAGATAGTAGTATATATATATATATATATATCAACAAAAATTAAGCTAGAATGTGACTGAGGTGATACACTGGATGTAATAAGTAGTATCAGCTGTATTATCGTGGCGATAAAGTATAAACATAATAAGTAGAGTAAATAATGACGTATAAATAAATAGGAGGATATGTATGGAAGGATGAGATCTCGATAGGGACGATAGGTGATGAGATAATATAGGGTAGAGAGCACGATAATAAATATATTATATATAAAGAAGAAGATACAATATAACGAATGAGAGGTATAGGAAGGTAGTAATAGTATTAGTGAGCTATGTATGAAAGTATGGCTCGAGTGCACACAGGCATATAGTAATAGCACTGATCTAAATATATATCGGGGGGAATGCTAATGAAGATAATGATTAAAGGGATATTATAGTTAAACGCGTCTCGAGCAATAGGAGTAAAGGTACGTCGTGATAGTGGGTATATAGAGGATAGCCCTATTTGTGGGTATATAGCACTACGGAAAGGATGCATAGCGACACTACGATAGTGGAGTGGTGACATTAATATAGATATGTAATATAGTAGGTGCGTGGGTAGCGTGTAGTAACATAGCAACATATCATATAGAATGTAGCAGTAGTACACTAAGTGTGATGAGTACTCAGTCTTGTATTATAATATATATATAGAATATATATAGAGATTATATATATATATTATAAATATATATACTATATAGATATATATATAGATATATATATATATGAAGATATATATATTGAGTAGATTATATATATATATAGATAGAGTAATAATAAGAGAAGTAGATATAGTATAGACTATTGAATAATGTCAGAATAAGTAATGGAGGTGAGTGTCATATAGTGTATTTAAAGTGTCTACGTAATATAAGAATATAATGATTAGGTATAACTGAGTAGGAGATAAGTGGAGATTTGTATTTATTGGTCCGAGTGTTTTTTTAAATATAGTAGACGAGGGTCCGAGAGAGAATAAGTGAGAAACTGAATGTATATGTATAAGCGGTACTATAGTAGATATAGAGTGAATCTTAATACTCCAATAAATAGAGGTTACCTAACTATAGAGACAGTAAATAAACAATACGTAACCAATATATACCTAAAAAACCATAGGTGCTAGAAGAATACATATAGCGAGAAGAGAAGAATCAGGGTATAAAATCTGACAAGCCGTAAGGAGGGAGGACCAATAGTATATGAATAGAATTATTTTCTTCAATGGCATGTGTTGAAGCACGTACCCGTTTTAAGAGATATTAGTAGTATAATATGGAAATATATATGAGTGATAATAATATAGTATAATAATAATAATAATAGATAGAGTAATAATATAGTATATATAAATAATAGTAAAATAAATAAAAGGATACAGAAAATATAATAATAAATAATAGTAATAGTATATATATATAAATAGTATGAATAATATAAATATATATGATAGATAGATAGTAAGGATACTATATAGTAGTATTGAGTAGTAGTAAGAGAAGGAGATATAAGTAGATATAGATGATAGTAGTAATATATAGTAGAGAGTGATTAGAGAAGAAAAGAGAAGAAGATGGAGAAAATGAGAGAGAGAGAGTAGAGAGTAGAGAGTAGAAATGTGTGATAATATAGATATATATATAAGAATAGTGATAGAGTAAGGGTAGTAATAATAGATATGATAGAGAGTAGAGAAGGAATAGGTACGATGTAGGTAAGGAGAGAGTCGTTATAGTATGCAAGTAGATACAAAAAGAGAAAAGTGAATGGTGAAAACAAGAGGTAAGGTGGTTAGTAAGAAGCTCTTATAATAATATATAGTAATAAGATATAGATATAGATAGATATATATAATATAATATAGAATATAATATATAACATTTACTCTAAATAATAATATATATAGATTATATAATATATCTAGAAGTAATAGATATGATATATATGTATGGAAAATATATATAATATAATATAGTAGTATAATATATAGATGTAGATATAATATAGTAGTATATATATATAATAGAATATATATATATATATGATATTAGAGAGATGATATATATATAGATAGAGATGAGGAATGTGCCGAATAGTAAAGCCGGATACCGATACCGGAAGATCGCTAAAGTGATCGGCGAAGACCGAATGATGGCCGAATAATCACTGCGCTATTCGGCCGAATAGTTATTTCAAAGTTTCGTCCATTTAGGGAAAAATAAAGAAAAATTACACTGGTCAACAAAAGAAGGTAAAGTGTGTCTTGGAGACTGGGAGAGATATAGTGTATCGGAGGTGGTGTCCATATAGTATGGTCGGATGCTGAGCGACATCCCGCGTGCAATCGTGAGCCGATGATATCGGAGGAATGACAAAAGTCATGCGCGACTACTAGCGTAGACGTGACCCCGCATATATCTACAGTAGCAGCAATACGGCGTGATATCGGGAAGCATGTGAACGGAGTTACGTCACATGTAGTGAGCCAAGTGACTGATAGCTAGCATCCAGATGAAATACAGTGCGGTGCCTCTGTCACCATGGAACTGAACGATCTGTAGGAGAGTGATGGAAAGTGGTCCTGACTGTGACGTCGAGGTGCATGAAAAATGACGTACTGGACAGTAACACAGAGTAACATTAATCGGAACAGAGAAGCAGGAGCTGCGGAGGTCCCAGTTACTGTGGATGCAGTGAAAGTGCAGGCTACTTACGTCGCTAGGATCCCAGCATACGATGGCAGTGTGAGTGTGCGACTGTATGACACGTCCAATGACATTGAAATCGGTGTTACACACGGAACAGGATGCGTCGGCCAGTGGTGGTACTCGTACGGATGAGAGAGGGAGTATGCAACAAGACAGTGGAGAGGCTAAATATCAGGTTACCATGCATGGGTAAATAGCGTTCGACCTCAAAATGGAAAATGCTTCGGTCAGCAAAGCAGGTTCACCAATACCCTGCTCCTTACATGACAGCCGGTCGGCAAAGGATCACTGGACCAAAAGAGAAGTGGTCCCGAGGGAAACCTCGTCACCAGGTGACAGGAACATCGTACGTGAACCACCTGTACAGAGAGAAAACATCATGTTACCTCCACTACACATAAAACCGGAGAAACATGTGGAAGGCCGCTGGACCATGATGGTGAAGGCTTCCGCTATATTGCTCAACGTGTCCTGGTCTGAGTGACGAGAAGAAAAAAAGCTGGGATATTTGATTGGCCCACAAATACGGACACTCCTCCATGATGCTGCATGCTACAACAAGACGTGTAGAGACAAAGCGTGGATGCGTGTCAGATTGGTAGCAACGAATCTGGAAAACAGGAAAAGCCGAAACCACGTAACAGGGACAGGAACGCTGAGACAGTCATGCTGGATGAGAATTGAGTATAGGTGCACTTACGTACTGCTCACCTAAGAAAAGTCCGGATACCTAGGCCATGGGATGAGCAGGGTGGACCTGCATCAAATCGAAGTCATGGAGGACGTTACCAGAGAAGGGATGTCAATATGATTGGCCGACTTGGAGTGATGAGGACGCGCGTAGGCACAGGAGTATCATCGCGAGAGAAAGGTAACTACCATGTCTAGGTATGTGTTACGATACTGAAACCCTCTAGTTACATCTGTTGTCATAGTACTCTACATAGTGTGGTATCATATGGTGTTAACAATATATCTACACAAAGGACGGTGTATGCAGTAGCATGTGCGATGTGTGTGCTCTGCCTAAATAGCCAATAATGATATATAGTAAGAACAGTACTGTGATATAATAGATCATTATATAGAGAAGTATATATAAATAGAAAAAATATATATAAGATATGATATAGTATATAAGATATATATATATTATATATGAGCCCAATAATGGTGGAGAACCCTCGGAAAAGGGAAAATGTAAATGTGTACCAAAGCGGGGGTACACACACAGTATCGCACAAAGGCCGAGTGAGAGTGGCAAAAGACCTCGAGTGACATGGTGGGATCAGCAGCAGGGTCGTGTGGCATAAATAATCCTCTGTGTGAACATTCGTCACGACTGAGTGACGGTGGGAGGCGGAAGGTATTAGGAGTGCGAGGTAAGTGCATGAAAATCTAGTGCCAGGTGGGTCCAACAATGAAGGAATTAGCAGTCCTCAGTCAATAGGCAAACTATATAGTGTTATCGGGAGTAACCGGATAGCCTATATGTACCAAAATCACATCGTCAAGAATGGGACTCTCACTGTCCGCTATTCGGTATGATAATCAACAAAGTCTGGTAAAACGTGCATAAAAGAAATGAACCTCAGCCACCCCACACGGTAATCATCTAGCAGAAGCAGACTGAAATGTCAGGCTCCCCACCAACACATATACAAATGATCATGTGAAAAAACAACCAGACAAAAGAGCTACACACAAAACTATCACATAAATAGAAAGCCTACTTATCGAACTCTCAACATAAATACCTCCCATAACTGCTAATCCTATAAAATAGATATTAAAATGAAGATCACTGAGTTACTCACGTAATGCATTCTCAAATCCAATAAATAATAATGCAACTGAACAGTCACATCTGGATTGCATCAGAGCTTACATAGAACTCTCCAACAATCTGATAATCAAAGTCTTACCACCGGAAAACGTCCACTGAATAAGATGCTGACATGAACAGCTCATCTTAAAGTAAGCCCTGAAGCGTTATCTTCTGAGAAATATGCCTTGCAACAAATAAAATATTACAGACAGAACCTGACATAAATAATCGTGAATGGCAGTCAAACATAATAAAATACAATAGGCAATAGTATAAACAAAAAATCAATCTCACACTGGGATCAGGAGGGTGGTCGTAATGAGTGGTGGATGGTGGTCTTGAATACTTATGACATTCTGAAGAATTTAGAAGGTATGTTATAAAAATCAATGATCTCGATGTATAAGAATATAAAATAAGACAATAAATTAGACGCCTGAAATTGCAAAATTGAGACTCCAATAGATACAAATCAAAGAATCGATATATATAGTCGACCTACTGAGAATACAATTGGAGCGTTGGCCAGATGGTGTGATGGGATTATTGTGTGTTAGAATTTAAACTAGAAGTTACCTAGAATTATAAGGGTATGTAAAATAACAGAATATATATATATGTAACGTATCTAATACGAGAAAAAAGAAATATAAGATGATTATATATAGTATATTCGTATTTATTCCTCATTTATCTCTGTGTTGATTACATCATGCGATCTAGAAACGAAATCAATCTATTATTTCAGATAAGTCTACAGACCCCAATAAGACTAAGTATGAATATAAACGAACACAAATACCTACTTCAGAATTAGGTCGTAGTCCACGTAATATATTTATTAACTATCGGCTCAACACGCAGACAGCTCCTAGCACCGGAGGGCCGGAGTTACCAATACTCTTACTCAGAAATACCTAAATACTGAAACTTTTAATCTAGAATATTAACTTACACTCGTGAATTCCTCTCACAAATTTCAACAATTACGAACACTTCGATTTTATAATGCGGGGTGGGATCCCTCATTTATGAGTAGGACCCCAGGGGGCGGTGTTAACTCGATTAATAACATTAACAGGGATTAGTGTCATCACATTATATTATAACACACCCTCCAAATAATTAACCGAATATTCGATGACTTCATATACCTCATAGTAAAAAATTAAATATCAATACGTGGAGCCATTAAGTGCTAGTAGTCAGTATAAGTAAACAGTATATGAGCTACTTAAATAATATATATAAATAATACATAATATATATAATATTAAATATATATATAAATAATAAGTAATAATTAATATAATAATAATAATATAATAATAATAATATATATATATATAATAATTAATATAATGATAATTAAATATAATAATTTAAATATATAATAATTAAATAAGTAATAATTAATAATTAATATATAAATCTAATAATAATAATAATAAATAATAAATAAAAATTATAATAAATAATATATTAATAAAATAATATAATATAATAATATATATAATAATAAATTAAATAATAAATATAATAATAATAATAGAAAAAACTTGTCGAGAAAATGCAACGACACAAGCAATTGACGAACACTTGTACCATAAGTTTGCAGGTATAGCGGTGCAGTGCGGTGCGCTGCGGTATTTATGCGGTAAGCGCAGACAACTTGCGGTGTAACTGAAGGACACGCAGGTAAAGATTACGCAGAAGGCTTAAATAAAGTAATAACAACTTCAAGAAGTGTTTCCTCCGGAAAACATCCTCTCGACGTAAATAATAATAATATTAATAATAATTAAATTATATTCAAATAATAATATAATATATCCATATATAATAATAATAATAATAATATTAATAGATAATAATAATAACTAATATAATAATGAATAATATGAATATTAATAAATCAAAAACATATTAATTCAGTCAAAAGTTTAGTTTATAAATGATGAAAAATATTATAAAAATAATGACAATAACGAGATAACGAGACAGTTATTAACAGACAGACAAAAACACGATAGACCTTTTGGATCGTGTGTCTGTTCGGTCGAAAGACAGACCTTCGGTTATCTGATACTATGACCTTCCAAATGATTCCTATATTATGCCATTACCTGATTTATGCCATAATCTCAGCCTGACCTTAACAATTGAGTTCGATTAAGACGCAATATCAACAGTTAATCGATCCCTTATCGTAGGGCAACCCCCCTCAGTATACATCCCAGCGACTTATAGAAAATATATATACACATAGCTCGTTTCTAATGAACTTATCACACACAGTATAGATATTAATTATATTGATCAATGAGATTTCAGGACCGAGTATATTCTCTAATTCCTCATGCGAATAATTAGGGTGCAGGTAATTACGACAAACTGTACTACTGTCACTACTATAAATGTATATATAATATATTATATATTAAATATTATATAATATATATATTAATATATGATATAGATTATATATATTAATATATAATAATATATAACAATATTATAATAATATATTATATATTATATATAGATTATATTATTATAATATAATTTAATTAATATATATATAGTAATAGATATATAATATATATATATTATATATTATATATATAATTAAGATAAGTATAATATATTACTATTATATTATACTATATTATATATTATATATAGGATATATTATATAATATATATAATATATATAGATAATATATTATATAATATAGTAATACTAACGGTATATATTAAATTATTTATGAATAATAACTTATAATATATTAATTATTATATATAATATAAGTATATAATATATAATATATATAATATAGATAGAATATATATAATATTAATAGTAATATATATTATAATAATATATATATATATATGTATAATATATATTATGTACAAGAATGAAATGCTAGGTGATGATGGAGAGTGCGTGCGGTTACTCACATACCGCGTGGAAAAGTAATAGGGGCTAGCGTGTAAATCGGCGTATGAGTAATAATGAGTAGGTGCATTACCATTTACAACTAATAGCTATTCGCACCCCAATAAGCCTAAGGGTGATAACGCTGCATAATTACAAGGAGATAAGACATACGATGTACATGGAGTGAATTAGATAACTCTGGGTGACTATCACGCTATTTAGCGTAAGATGTCATTCATAGGTTCACTCGAGAATCGTTGCATAGGAGAAATAAATCTACTATACTACAGTGAAGAGCGACTACTAATGAAAGGCTCAGATATACCTGACTGGCCTCACTGCTGGATATAAAATAATCTGCATTACTACCAAGAAATCAATCCATAACACGGGTATAAATAACTTCTATTATATCCTCCCCGTATTTCGCTCGTGACGGTACGAGCGAACTCTTCGTGAAAATGACTCCATGTCACTACTGCTGGCCATCACTATTGTATCACAACTACTCCTGAGAATCTGATATCGACCTCCTCTATATTCAGTGCTCCTATCACTCAGGATCCATATATTACACTGCGATTTACACACTAGAAAACCAGGAGAAGGCTAGTGTCATCTAGTATAAAGATGAGTCAAGTGTGTCCCACCGTGTATAGATAGAAGAGTGAGCTCTGGAGCTGACGCGACACTGTCAGTCGTACAAGCTGAATGTAATATAAAAAGTCAACTCACTCAACTGCATATGAGCCCTAAGTCATTATAGTAGGAGGAACTATTAGTAAGTAATATCTTAACCTATAGGATATCGATCAAAGATGGCGAATCCCAGTGCTGGTCAGGCGCTGCATTGGCAGACGCTCATTACTCGTAGTAAGCCAACATTGAGACCACCTTATGTCTTAATACTAATGCTTATGCCATCTAAGTTGCATGGTGAAAGCAGCAGATTAGTATTCAAAACCAATCTCCATAGATATAAGATAATATTAAAGGAATTCGCGAATCTCATAATCATAGTATCATACTCAAACTATTAAATCTCATGTTATATATATCTATAAATACGTGGAAACCGTGGAACACTC
>JABUQX010012462.1:2500-17779 GCA_015478945.1 Trachelipus rathkii
AATAATAATAATAATAATAATAATAATAATAATAATAATAATAATAATAATAATAATAATAATATTAATAAAATTAACCAAACTCTGAACAATTAAAACACTGGAAAAAGAAAATAATAAAACTATTAATAAAAATGCTGAACAAAATAACGAACAGCGGAATGAAAGTTTCCCTAAACAAACAAATTGCCACGTGACGATATGGTGAAGGCTACGCATGTGCTTTCCCAATGTGTAAGTAAAATTTCCACACCAAAAAAATCGGTGGTTCTATTATGAATAAAATATGAAAATAGCTAATGTATCCAATTTTAATAAATGTTAGAAATGGTAAGTGGTAGTAAAAATATTATACAAATAAATTCTATAAATGAGGTGTCGTTCATAATAAATATTATAATAATTAAGCTATATATATAATATGTAACAAAGTGAAATTGAAAAAGAAATGAACAAAGAAAAAAAAATAGAAATGACAAATGTATTTAAAAATTAAAAATTTACTTAATAATAATGATTTAAATTTTATTGATGTCTCTTCCATATTAAATATTGAAAGGGAGTGAATGAAAATGTCTTCTTGAAATCCGGTAATTATTGCCGTTTGAGCTTAACTTGGACGTGACCACGAGTCGCAGTCGTATTAAAGCAGAATTTAGCGATAATAAAGGATCTCAAGAATGCGTTTCCATTCACGAAACTTTAGAAAATGTGTAGTCCTTAATTTATATATCAGAGTAATAAAATAATAAAAGTTTAAACAAAAATGACTGTAAACGCCTAGCGCCCCTAGCGGACGGCGTCAATCTCACTCTGATAGAAAAAAAAACTGTTTACAAAATTTATTTTCAGGTTTTAATATGATATCAAATTATTTAATGTGCATGGTAAATTTCCACCTTTATTTCAAATTTCCCTCTCTTAGTAGCCCCTTGTATTCTATCCTAATTATTAGAATAAAATTATAACATTTTGAAAGAATATACCGTAAAAATCGGTCATACAAAATAACCAATCGTAAATGAAAAATTGTGGGAGGAGCTAACGCCGAGATTTGCTTCTTCTTCCACACCAGTGAACAAATGTGGATGGTACCAAAAACCATCGCTCTCTTGTGAATTCCTTTGTACGGTCCATTTAAATCCTGAACAATCGCAGCTGTGAGAAGGTCACATAAAAAAAAAATAGACGAAGAAGATACCCTTTTTAAGCATGAAGAAAATGAACAAATAGAAAAAAAACATAAATGCATATAGAAGGAAGAGCTATTCCTTATTTTCTAGATAAGAATATTTTGATTTATGCAAAAATATAATTTTTGATAATATATTGCATCTGAATTGTCTGCCGAAGAGCATGACCTACCTAGAAAAATTGTACGTTTTATTTAAAATTTATTTGAAAGAAAAGAAAGAGAATGAAAATAGAAACAGACGAACATGGTTGAAGAGGTTGAAAATATGTTATATGTTGGTGTCTATAATATGATGACGGGGATAAAGTCAATTTATTAAAGTAGTCATTAATTCTGTATACTAATATGTAATTGTTTCTTCTCCTCTTTTTATCTATTGTAATGATCTGTCTTGTTCTGTTCTATTCTATTGCATATTGTGTAATAAATATAAATAGATTTATAAAGGGTTATATAGCTGCATGATATTGCAATTATCACAGTCATAAGTTCCCTTATATCTGTTGTTGCAATTTCATTGCAGAAAGTCAACTCCAGGTCACCATTTGCAATGAGATATTTCCATTCTCTTTGGCCTATTATATTTAAAATTGTTAAAAATAGTGCCCACCGATAGAGGGCCAGAGATTTGAAATTGTAACGTGTATTAGGCTTCTTCACGGCCTGACACGGGAGATTCGATTTTGCCAGAGCGTGGAGGAAGGATGCTTTCGCAGCGTCCTTCCCACATAGATTCTACTTATTGAATCAATTATTATAATAACTATTGTGAAAGCCTTGTGTTATACCAATTATTATCTAATTGCCCAAGAAACAAAGCGATTTTATACCAATTCAGGCAGCATATAATCAAAAATGCTCAGTGCTTCTTCATTATCATTTTAGCCGGCAGGTTTGCCGTGATATATTAAAAATATGGGCCATATTAACTGTGTTATAAAATGAAATATCCTGTGCCATTATTGCAATAATAAAATTGATTATCATCATCTGTCAATACCATTTATTTCACTTGCAAATTATGTAATAAAACTTCAAAAGCAGAAAAAACCCTTTCACTCAATCAACCCTCATTTATTTAATTACTTATTTAATCTGCCTGGTTGCAACAATACCAGTGCATATATATATATATATATATATATATATATATATATACATATAATAACTATATATATATATATATATATATATACTTATATATATATATATATATATACCTGCTCAACCATATAATATGCTCTATATATATATATATATATATTCCGAGAGTTTTCATAAAAGTAAATGTGCCGGGCTTGTAGCGATACCATGTGCGCGCTTGTACTTGTACTTGTACTTGCCAATACTTGAACAAATTCTAGAGTACTTGTACTTGAACAATTCTAGAGTACTGTACTTGTACTTGACAAAAAATGTACTTGAACCCAAGCCTGATATATATATATATATATATATATATATATATATATATATATATATATATATATATATATATTCTTATATATATATATATATATATATATATATATATATATATATATATATATATATATATATATATATATATATTTACAATATAGTTTTCTCATTTGCAACTGTCAACATAGTTTAGCAGACTCGCTACTAAATATTTTTTCAAAATAAAAATAAAAAATAAAAATAACACCACATATTCTTTATTTTTACTTTCATCAATCAAATACATTCTCTTTTTTTCTACTTATTATCCTTTCTTCCATTATCGTGACAAAATTTTCCCCAAGTGCCCCTTTTGCCTTTTCCTCTTTCGTCGGAATATTCCTCCCAGAATATTAGATGAACCTTTTTAATGAATTATCATTTAATAATGTTCTCTTTGATTAATTTCATATACCCACAGATACCTAATCTACTTCTACAACTTTTAATATTTTACACTTCTATTATATCTACAGAGTTCACCATCTTTAAATACCTATGTTACTAATTCCGTGACCACTTCTCCTGCAATTTGTGTTTCGAAATAGAAGATACTAGATATCGGAATTGTTTTTTAACTATTTATTTTTTCAACAGACTTTTTAGAGCCAGCTGCGTACACCACGTTGCACAAAATTTCATCCTTTACTTACTATTAATTATTCTTTATAATTCACTATCTTTAATTATCTATGTTGCTTATTGCTTCATCATCTCTTCTGCCAACTACTTGTTCGAAATAGAAGATATTAGAAGCCGTTGTCTTTAAATATTTATTTTTCAACAAAGTTTATTTTAGAACCAACTGCTTACCCCAACCATAAAATTTAATCCCTTCATATATCAGTAGTACTTAATATTGAGTAATCATAAAAATTCCGCCATAGTAGTTATCTATATATTGCTTATTTTTGTCTTCACCCCTTCCGCCAATAGCGTGTTCAAATCTAAGATACTAGAAGCCGGGGTTGTTTGTCTTTTGCTATTTATTTTCAACCATACTGTTCCTTTTTTTTACGAAAACTGCTTACATTATCTTGCACTGAGATTTAATCTTCTAATTTCTGAAGGTTTTCGTTTCATTTATTAATTTATATAACATCTATCTTTAATAATTATTTTATTATCTAGGTGCTTATTCAGCTTTTAGTTTCTTTGATCATTCCTTGTTTGTTCTGTATGTTCTAGCTGAACCTTTCATTCCCCCTTCTAACAACTAATTATTAACTACCTTTTTCTTTTTTTTCCTTTTTTTCTTTTTGTGTTTTGCATAATGAGAATGATTGACGATCACCTCTTTTTTTAGTTATAATTCGAAAAACTTGATTAATCTATAAATTTATCAATTTTAACTTTGGCAACTCTCAGAGGCTTTAATTTATACATAGATTTTTCTTTCTTTTTTTAGAAGGTTGACGTGATCTATAAACCCATGCATTTGTAGTTAGGGGCTTTGCTCTATGTTTAGTAAGTGTTTACACTATGTCTGTCTGCAGTTGTTTCTTCTTTGTTGTGAGTCATCAGCTCAGGGTTGTGAAGTCGGAGTCAGGTCAGTCAGTAATTTTGAAAAGAATGGGGTCGGAGTCGGAGTCGGAGTCAGCGTCGGTAATTTTCAGGAGGTCGGAGTCGGAGTCGGGTCGGTAACTTTCAAGATAGTATAGTTGGAGTCAGAAAATTATGAACTGACAAAGTAATTGTGACTCTGTTAGTGACTTCCAGTCATTTCTTTACAAGTTCACTGACTTGCACGACTTCCACAGCACAAAGTACAATTTCAAAACTTGAAGTTTTTCAACCTACCCCTTTTGTTTCAATTTGGATTATATTCTAATAAATTCAACCTTCAACCTTATACCATCTATATTTAAGATGCTGAAGAAATAAAAGACTCCATAGTACGAAGAGAAATTTCTCTCATTGACAATGATATTCTACTAGCTGCTGTTTATATTGATCCTATCTACAGGGTAAGCTTAACTGAAGATCAACAACAAAAGCTAAATCTGTACGCACGGCGTGGCCAATTGTGATACAGCAGGGTTGAGGATGTTCAAGGAAGAGAAAACGATACATCTGATCATATTGTAATAATGAAAATACTACTATCTGACCCACTACCTTATCAAGTCATTCTTCAGAAAGCTCAAAAGATGAGTATGAAAAGCTTCTAGATATTGAAGAGCTTAGTCGAAAGCGTCAACTGGTTCAAGAAAAATGTCAAGGTCCTTCCTCATCCTTGTACACAATATTCCATAGCTTTAAACAAAATTTCTTTGCTGCACTGAAAAGTTGAAAATTGATATAACTTCGAAGCTTAAATTAGAAGACGCCATCGACAAAGTATCCAGACCTTGTAGCAAGAAGCTGCAATTACTGTTACTGCTCTACCTCCAACACAAGTTAGCGTTGAACGGCTTTTATGCACTTCGCATTATAAAATCAGACCTAAGAGGAAAATGAAGGAGGACCTGGCAGATGCTATTCTATTTTTAAGAACTAATTCATTCAATGTGTAGATGACACTAGATGTAAGCTCATGTAACTAAGTAATGTAGCAGTTTATATATATATATATATATATATATAATATATATTATATATATATATATATATATATATATATATATATATATATATATATATATATATATATATATATATATATATATATATATATATATATATATATATATATATATATATATATATATATATATATATATATTCTTCACTATATATATATATATATATATATATATATATATATATATATATATATTAGAGATGTACCGATACCAGAAAAGAGGCCGATACCGATACCGATACTTTAATTAATATAATAAATACACAGTAATGATAGAACATTTGTGTACTGCTATAGGCAACTCAGGATTGCATTCCATGTACAACCAATACTTAGTGATTTATATAATATTTGAATTGTATCTTATAGGAATGATAAATGTAAATATAATATTAATAACTTTTTATGTTTGTGTTTATTCAAAAACAATATTCCATTTTCATTTTCCAGTTAGTATTAACAAAGTTTAGCCACTAGCTTTTATGTTTTAACATAATTACAATTTACAAGAATATTCTTTAACTAGCTACAATATAAAGAATAAAAATAATAAAAGAAGAGACCTCAATTCATCAGCTGAAAAGACAAAATAAAAAAACGCTATTATTCAAACATGACATATTAATAATATACTCCTTTAAGATAAAGATAGATATCATTCAATAATCAAATTCAAAAATTCTCAAATTGTGATGCAAAAACATTAAGCTTTCACTAGTATCTGACCATAGCCTGTTCTTTTTTGGGGTGTTTACATTCCCACCTACACTAAAAATACGCTCGTTCTAGACTGATGAGGGAATGACTGATAAATATTTGCTTGCAAGCACAAATAATAATGGAAACCTTGGCCCATTTTCATGCCCCTACATGAAAGGATTCTCTTCTGTAGGCAGCATCTCCATGTTTTCGTAGAGCCTCATCTCCTCTTTCACAGATTGCAAATTTGAATTAGCTTTGCTCCTTGATGACTGTCTCTTCAGTTTTAAATGAATGCGTCACAGAAGATTTTACTCTTCGTCAGCGGGATTCGAACGTTGGACTCCGCGTTGCTGAGTTAACACAACAACCGGATGCTCTAACCACTTTGTATCGCGTCCCCAAAAGAACGCACAAACGTAGTTTTTAAAGCACCGGTTTTCTCATCCCATAAATGGAGTACTCAAAGGCCTGGCCCCCATTTTAAATGAATGAGTCACAGAAGATTTTACTCTTCGTCAGCGGGATTCGAACGTTGGACTCCGCGTTGCGTTCCTTGGTGTGACTCTTGAAGGTGAATGAGATGTCAATGCAATTTCGGCCATGAACTTATCAAAGTCTAACATATCCAAATCCTCTTCATCTTCAGTAGGTTTACTCGCTGAAAAGCTACCATCGTAACTATATAACAAAAATTTTAATATTTATTTTGATTTTGATTTATAAAAAGAAAGGGATGAATAATGCTAATGAAGTTAAATAAAAAATAATGCTTTAACAAAAAAAAAACCTTACCTTTTAAGCTTCTGTGTAAGTTTATATGACCAATGATTAGGTAACTTGGAGTCAGTTTAAGTTTTTTTGCTTGCTGAATTGTAGTAAACAATGAAGGTTAGGGCCCTAACTATGCAGACCGTTCTTCACGTACAATTTACCACTTAAGCACAAGATGTAATTTTTAAAGTTTCCAACAAACGGATCAAAAAAAGGAGGACAACTTTTTCTCATGACTTCCATTCGCAGACTCACCATTTTGGATGGTTTATTCTGTCACTGACTTAACTTTTTTAATTTTTTGTCATGATTATGGACTCTGGTCAACTAAAACAAGACTCCCTTTTTAATCAAAACATCATTTTTTTAGAAAAGTTATAAAAGTAAAGTTTTAATTTATTTCAAATTTGTTTTTTTAATTGGTTAATTTATTTGGCCAAAATAAAGTTTGATTTTGTTTTTGGTACAATTAAGAAAATTTAAATATTAAGGAACATTATGAAAATTTTCCAACATTCCCAGAGATAAAGAAAAAAAAAATTTTTGTTTTTGTTTTTTATTTTTATTTTTTTTATTTTTTTTTTTTTATTATTATTATTAAACCTAAGAAAAACATTACTACTACTACTGTTCAGCTGGAGTAACCTTTTTTTTTTTTTTTACTCTTCTCCAGCAAATTAACCTACAATACTTAAATCTAAATAAGATCTGCCTTAATGAGCCTTTTTAATTGCTCATCTTGTTTTTTAGCAGATAACCTTTTTGGTCTAGAATCAGTCTTTTCAGGAGAACTATTTACATTTGTCTGGTTAGGTAAAAGGTCTTTGTCAGGAATGTCGTCATTATGAGGAATTTCTAGAGGATATAGATTATAAACATGTCTCTTTGATTGGCTTCCAGAACCAGTTTGCACTGTAACATGCCTAATAATACCCTCATCATCAGGATGCAAATTCACTATCCTAGCCATTTTCCAAAAGAACTTTGGAGTTTTAGCTGCCTCATTTAAGAGACAAAGATCACCAATTTTAGGTACTTTACTTGAACCTATGAGTTTATGTTGTTTTTTCTCAAGTTCTCTTAAACCTAAAAGATACTCTTCTCTTCATTTTTTCTTTATTAATTCTACCTGACTGGTTAATGCCTTAAAATTTTTAATAATTAGTTTCTTTTCATTACCTTCAAAGGTGGGATCTAACTTTTCACCCATATCAGTGGATGAAATTTCATTATCAGGCATTGTTAAAAAATTATATTTAATTATATCCTGTCCAAATACTAATTTGAAAGGAGTTATTACTTCATAGAAGGGATCTTCATTAGAGCTTACATAAGTAAGAGGCCTTGAATTTATAGTATGAATAATTTCTTTTACTAAGGTGGTGATATTAGATTCTAAAATTAATTTACCTTTCAAAGAAGTATAGAGAGCCTTTTTACCAAGCCCACTATACGCTCAACCCCTCCCAAAGTTCTTGGGGAGTAACTACCAGTGAACTGCCAAGCAATACCATTCTCACCAAAATACTCCTTTGCCTTATCAGTTTCAAACCAATGGGTTAAGTATTTACTAGCTTTTTTAAAGGTTGATTGATTATCAGATATAAGTTTTTTGGCTGAGAATATGTTAGTGATAAATGGTAAAGCTCTTTTAGAAAAGTATCTGTAGTCAAATCATGACAAACATGGATACTTGTGAAACGTGTGTTACAACATGTAAAAAGTAACAGATAAACCTTTGATTTTTCATTTGAGTTTGTTTTAACCATAATAGGACCAGCATAATCTACTGCTGTGGTTTCAAAGGGATTTTTATACTCAAAATTTTCTTTAATTAAAGGACCTACTGAGGGAATATCATAGGCCTTACAATGATATTTTTACAGATTACAATTTTTTAACATCTTTCTAACAAGTTGTCTTATTTGGGGTATCCAAAATTCCTGCCTTAACATATTGCAAGTTGCTGATAGACCAGCATGATTAGACTTTTGGTGACATTCAAATGCTATTATTTTAGTAAAATGACTGTCCTTAGGAAGAAGCACAGGATACCTTGCAGAATATGGAATTGTACCTCCATATCTGTATCTGCCCATGGTTCTTATTATACCTTGTTCATCCAAAAAGAGTTTTAAATCCTTTTGGAGATCTGGGAGATCATTAACAGGGCTACCTTCTTTGATTTTTTGCAGGAAATTTAATTCATTAGGGAAAAATTTACCTTGAATATACTTAATCCAATAATTTGAAGCTACTTTATTAAAACTACTGGGAATTTTAAGCAAAGTTTCTATTCTCTGTTGAAGGGTTAAATTGGGTTTTGGATTAAATTTATGAGTCCTATAATATTTGAGATTATTTATGAATCTAAAGACATAACCTGTAATTCTTAATATTTTATTTCTATTTGAAAACCTTTCCACATTAAAAAGGGGTTCAATGGGTTCATTATTACCTGCAGTAGATGTTACTGCATTAATAACAGTTTGATTTTTTAAATCTACTACAATTGTTTTAGGCCATAGATCTTCAGACTTAATAAATGATGGACCATTTAAATAAAATGTTTTAAATTTTAAAAACCTTTTACTTGATAGTTCCCTAGTGAGCAAATCAGCAGGGTTTTCTACCCCCGCAACATGACGTACCTCCACACTACATGGAAATTGGGCACTCTCCTTCTGAATTTCTAATACTCTATTTTTTATAAAAATAGATTGCATTTTTAGAGATTTTTGACCTATCCAATTAGCAGCTACCAGAGAATCAGTCCAAATAACTGTATCAAAAAAATAACCATGAGCCTCATAAGTTTCAATTATATATTTAATTAGATTAATACCTAGACAAATGGCCAAAAGTTCTAATTGACAGATGGAATATTCTTTTGATTTAGGGTTTATTCTAGATTTTGCATAAATTAACCTTGAGAAATTGTTTTTTACCAAGTAACAACTTACACCATACCCAATATGGCTGGCATCACAAAAAACATGAAGCTTATAGTCATCAAACTCTTTTAAAAGTTCAGGAAAGGCCATTCTGGGAAATGTTATATTAGTTAATTTTAAAAGATCTTTACAATAGTAATGCCACTCTTTTAATAGGTTAGGTGAAACAATTTTCATCCCAGTCAAGATCTTGAGACACTAATTTCTGCATAAATACTTTAAGTTTAAAAGCTACTGGGGCTACAAACCCAAGGGGATCATACAAACTTTGTACAGAGCTCAATATTTCTCTCCTGGTTTTGGCATTTTTATTTGGTTCAAAATTCTTTAATGAAAGTAAATCTTTTTCTGTTCCATGAATAACCTAATAATTTAGTACTCAAAGGATTTTCAGATGATCCTATCCCTAGTTTATGAAACATTAATTCAGCTTCAGGACAGCTAGAAGCCCACTGATACAGATGAAACCCATAAGGTTCCATATATTCAATAGCTGAATCAAAATTATCTTTAATTTCATTTAAATTAACAGAAGGTAATACCAAATTATCCATATAAAACCTTTGTGCAAAATAATTACCATTTTCTGTGCCTTTAGATTCCAAAAGAGTATGAATAGCCTCCTGAAGTAAAAAGGGACTACATTTATTTCCAAAACACACCCTATTATATCTAAAGCATATCAAATTAGATTTTGACACTGGTTGATTAATGTCTTTTAGCCATAATATTTTATGAGCTTCTCTATCAGAATTTTTTGCAAGATGTAACATTAAAAAGCTTTCTCAATATCTGCAATTGTAATATATTTACCATGTCTGCTTAATATTAAAAGCCTGGCTATATGAGGAAGGAGGGAGGGACAATCTTCAATGGCATCATTCAAAGCTATATCTTTATCAAATTTTTTACCAGTGGGGTCAACTACAATTCTAATTTTAGTGGTTTCCACATTAGATCTTAAAACTGCAAAGTGGGGTAAAAAATAATCACTACTTATATTATTTTCATTTAAGGGCACTTGATAAAGAATTCCATCATTTATTTGTTGATCAAAGATTTCATCATATTTTTTAAGTAATTTATTATTTTTAAGCTTTGAAATTAAAGTTCTTAACCTACCATAGGAATACTCAAAATTTGGGGTTAAATTACTTTTATCATAACCTGACTTCCAAGGAATTTCCACTGATACCTCCTCCTCTTTTATTTTTAGTCTCTAAAAAATTGGCAATAATCATTTGTTCTTTAGTAGAGTATTTTTGATCATTGTAAACACCCACATTTTCTAGATTACTAAATTGAGCAATATTCTCAGACATGTGCATCTCGTTAACCTTATCGTCTACAACCATTGACTCGGTAATTAAATTAATATTAGTACTTAAATTATTAGTTTTTAGGTAGTCAGATACACATCCCTGTAATATCATTCCAAATTTGGAGTTGTATGCCATTGCATTACCAATTTTAATTATTTTTAAGTCTAAGTCTTTAATACTTGATGCACCTATTATTATTTGAAAATTATTAACAGTATTAGAAGAGTAGTGCTAAATTATATCCTTGCCATTGCAAAGATGTTTTTAAATTAAAAAGGCCATCAATTTCAAAACTTAAAGGAATTGTATCAACAACCATTGCATTTATTTGATTTGGGGAATTTTCAATATGAAATTTAGCAAGTTCAAAACATGATTTATTAGTTTGAGAAATAAAACTACTAATAGTAATAGCTTCATTAATTACCTTTGTGGATATACCTAATGCTTTCAGAGCACCAGTGGTTATAAAGTTATCTTGAGAGCAACTATCAACCATACACCTAAATTTAACAAACTCTCCTAAATTATTCATTACAGGCAACATTAGAGAGGGAAGAATTGATTTTCCACCTACTTCACTTAAATGGCACCCTAGACTAGTTTTACTTTCATTTTTTGTATTACCTTTTACTACTTGTTCTTTAGTTTTACTTTTTTCATTCTTGTGGGGATTAGAATCTACTTTTTCAGAATTTAAACACAAAAAGAAAAGATGAGATCGCTTTTTACAAAATTTACAAGGATCTAAGGTAACTCTACATTTTTCTTCTGCATGGAATTTAGAAGTACACTTTTTACAATGACCTAATTCTTTGTTTCTCTCAAATTTAGCCTTATTACTAGGATAAGTACTACACCTTGAAATACTATGCCCTTTTTGGTTGCATAACTTACACTCTAGATCAGCTATAGTTGCTACAACTGAACTTTTAGGTTTACGTTCTTCATAGAAAAATTGAGAGTTTTGATCAGGGGAATCATTAGACTTTGATATATTTTGTTTTTTAGAATGATCATCTGAATTAATGCACTTAACAGAACTAACTACAGGATTAATAGCTTTATTACTTTCTTGGTCACCAAGAGTCCTTGTTGCTTCTGCAACTGCCTTTTTAAACTCTTCAAAAGGCTGGTGCAATTTATACCCACAAGTTCTTAAATAATCTTGTAACTCTTTTGATAAGGAGTTAAAGTAAATATATAATTGTATATCTTCAATATTAATTTCATTATTTTTAAGTAAATTTATATTGGCATTCATATATGCCTGAAATTCATGTAAAGATTTATAACACTTATTAGCTTTAGGAGTACTTAAAAGATTTTTAATCAAAGAAAATTTAATTTGCCCAGGTGAAGCATAGCATTCCTCGAGTTGTTTCCAAGCCTCATCATATGAGGTCTCGGACTCCTGTATGCAATTAATTTGAATTAAAGGATTACCTTTTAAGGATTGTCTAAGATACGCAAATTTTGAATATTGCTAAAATTAGGCTTATCATAAATATTTTTAAAAGAAATTTCAAAATTTTTAAATTGTGATGGATTTTCATCTAAGGGAGTAATTTTCAGTTCTGGAACTTGAATACTGCATTAAGGGATTTGAACTGTTATTATTTTGGACACCTGGACCCAACTGCTGAATTACTTTATTAATATAAGTAAAGTAGTAAGCATTTTTATCCTCAAGGGCTTCTAATCTTTCATCATTATATTCAGGACAATCTACAAAACTTATACTAATATTATCATTTAAAGTTTCCAATTCATCTCTAAATTTTTTTAATGTAAGGATTTCATTAGTCTTATCTTCTAATGATAATTCTTTAATTTTAGGAATTAATTTATTAATAGATTTAGTGGTAGAGCCCCTTTTAATGCCTCGACGTTTAACAAGATTAACAACTACCAAAAGTTGACTTGAGGATTCAGAAGAAAATTTCTTTACTGACTCCCAGTCAATGTCTGTGACACTCATTTTAAATTATAAACAATTTTAATCTTAAATTTAAATGCAAAATTTACAGAAAAACATTGTACTTTGTACAAACCTTATCAATACCATTACAAAGGGACAGCAGGCCCACTCTTATAGGCTAGGATCAAGCCTTGGCCTACTTAATAGGCTAACCATTTCTTTAGGCCAGACTTAATAGATAAGGTTTGAAAATAAAATTATTTACACTAAATTATTAACATAGGCCTACCTATTACGCAAAGCTCTGGTAAGTAGGCTATGTTTATTAGCTTAGGCCCTTTTATACTTAGGCCCAATGCAAGTATTAATAACACCAAGTAGGCTTCGCTTAAAATAAACACTTAAGTAGACCCTAGGCCTACCTTACGATCAAAGATAACACTTTGTCATTAAATTTTGATTAATTTGGTTCAAAAATACTGATAAACCTTTATTTACCTAACAATTTTCACGTTAAGTAAATAAATATATTAATTATTAAACAAAAATTATCAGGCATGTTACAATTGAAAATTTGGGCAAAATTTACGATCTAGTTTAGACCGTGGATCAGAGTCTGCCAAGTCTGAAATTTAGTCATAGTATAAGTATAGGTACACTGTGGTCAAAGTCGAAACTAATCTATATCTAGTAATTGGTAAAAGTTAAACCTTAAATTGAACTATGATAATGATTCTCCAAACAATGAACGTAAATATGAATAAGTAAACATAAATTACACCCTTATTTCGAGAATGTTGGAAATTTGCTCAAAACGTTATTTAAATAGCACTTCAAAACAGAAACCAACAAACTACCTTGGCCAAACATTATTCCCCCTACGGGCCACCATTTTAACAAAAATTTTAATATTTATTTTGATTTTGATTTATAAAAAGAAAGGGATGAATTATTCTAAGGAAGTTAAATAAAAAATAATGCTTTAACAAAAAAAAGCCTTACCTTTTAAGCTTCTGTGTAAGTTTATATGACCAATGATTAGGTAACTTGGAGTCAGTTTAAGTTTTTTTTTGCTTGTTGAATTGTAGTAAACAATGAAGGTTAGGGCCCTAACTATGCAGACAGTTCTTCACGTACAATTTACCACTTAAGCACAAGATGTAATTTTTAAAGTTTCCAACAAACGGATCAAAAAAAGGAGGACAACTTTTTCTCATGACTTCCATTCGCAGACTCACCATTTTGGATGGTTTATTCTGTCACTGACTTAACTTTTTTAATTTTTTGTCATGATTATGGACTCTGGTCAACTAAAACAAGACTCCCTTTTTAATCAAAGCATCATATTTTTAGAAAAGTTATAAAAGTAAAGTTTTAATTTATTTCAAATTTGTTTTTTTAATTGGTTAATTTATTTGGCCAAAATAAAGTTTGATTTTGTTTTTGGTACAATTAAGAAAATTTAAATATTAAGGAACATTATGAAAAATTTCCAACACTATAAGTGCTGTTACCAAGGGTTGGGGATAAGGCAGCTTCCACTTCTGTGAATCTTTTTCTTGTCAAGCGAGCAAGCTCTTCGGTTATGCTATTTAAATACATTCTAGAAGTTTTTCACCGTCGAAGATGCCAGTCTTGTGGGGTTTTAGTTAGCTTAAGGAATTCCTTATTAGAACCTTTTATATATCTAAACTACGTTTATTACACAATGCAACAACAAAAATTATTTTTTGTTTCTTCTGATTTCTTTTATTGTTTTATATACAGTCTTTTATGCAGATTCCAAATATGTTTTTAGTTTTTCTCTAGAATCGACCGTGTTTTATGTTTACGACGGCATAAAGTAATTATTGGCTTCTTCTAATTTTGTAGGGTCGTTTCCGGCATCACGCTGAGTAAAAGTCAGTTGTCATTAAAGTTTTATGTGGATTGCATGCTTAAGAAAAATATATATATATATATATATATATATATATATTATATATATATATATATATATATATATATATATATATATATATATATATATATATATATATATATATATATATATATATATATATATATATATACCATTGTTTAACTGCATTCTAGTGCAATGATATAATTGAAAGTGAGGTACCAAACTTAAATATCTTTTATAATTTTCAGAATATTAGTAGTAATATAATAATATATAAAACATTTTATAAAATTGCAAGTTTTAGAGCAGTGTAAAACTTGGTAAGATTCCATTTTGTATTGTTGATAGGCAATCAAAGCTCTATTTTGAAGATAAGATAAGCACTGGCACCTGATTATATGTGGAAGTTTGTAAGAACACCAACGCCTAGCAAGGGTGGCTAAGAGAACAAGAAAAGCATGCATTG
>JABUQX010012463.1:0-7500 GCA_015478945.1 Trachelipus rathkii
AAGAGAGACTTTGAATGAACTTCTTTAGATACTTGTGAACAAACTTTAGCAGATGATACACTAATAGACCTAATTATTCAATTTGGTTTCATTTTCCTATCACGTACTCATTTTTTTTTATTAAAACATTAAAATCAACTTTCAATTAGCATTTAAATTCGGTTTATGCACACAAGAATTGTCTTAGTTCAGTCTTAAATTTAACCAGTATAAGTTATTTCATCTGCAAAATTGCTAAATAGTGAATAGGAAATTCGTTTAAAGAATTCAGTTCCTAGTTAAAATTATACCCCTGGTAGTCGTAACTTGGAAATTCGTTTGAAATTCTCCGAACGAACTCTGACCGAAACGAATACTTTGGACCAATAATGGTAACCATCCTCGCATCCTGGTTCTTTTATTCTATTTCATATCATTATAACTATATTATATATATATATATAATATATATATATATATATATATATATATATATATATAATATAATTATATATATATAAACATATATAATATATATATATAATACTGAAGACAGCGACCCACCCATTTTTAGTGAGAAAATTTTCAGAGTTCAAACGATATTAATTCGATATTTATATGCGGTCAAACTCCATCACTACCGCATACCCAACAAATTTAGTTATTTAATACAAAAGAGGAAGCCATTATGGAATTAGTAGTAAAATGAATGTGTTACATATACCAGTATGTCCCGAAGACTATTATTTGTTAGCGTTTTTACTATATTTTAAATTAATTTTATCGGAAAAGAATTGTTTAACATGCGATTAACTATTGTAAGTTATAAACTTAATGAGCGTTCAATTTCGATGTAAAATTGAGTTGTAAGAAATAATTTTTACACTGCTTCTCCTAGGGTTGTTGGTTTATTCGTTACATTTTCTTACGAAACATGCCTTTATATTTAACGTACGTCGATAAACCCAATGTTCACAGAATTTTGGTGACATTATTGAAGTTTCAACTAATCAATGCAAGGTAAAATTTTAAAAACACGGTTCATCTCATTTTGCCGCCTCGATCGTATAAGTTGGGCATAGTTTGGCCCTTTCATACATCGCATTAGTTAGGGTTAAGGTTGGGGTTCTTTCATAATCCAATTAGCTAGGTTAGTTGAAGCCTTCATATCCATTAGGGTAGGTTTAGTTTGGGGGCCTTTCAAAATCCATTAGGTTAGGGCTACTTGGGGCTATTAAGTCTAGTTAGGATAAAGCTTTGTTAATATTATATATATATTATATATATATATATATATATATATATATATTATATATATATATATATAATATTATATATATATATATTCTCATTCTTCTACATTCTACAGTCGTCTTCTTCTGGTAAACTTTCGCGCCTGTCAGTTGGCCAGCATCTTCTTTCCTTTGGCTTCGAATCCTGATCTGAGCATCTAAGAAAACTCTTTCTCACCGCAATGGTTCTTTCGATGCTAGTCTGAGTTAGTAGTACTCAGGTAGGGTCTTTCACCCTTTCATGAACTACATCTTCATTTCCCTCCAAAATCGTCTCTCATAGCTCTCCAGAAGATCGTGTTTCTAGGTGCAAAACTTTCAGACAATGGTCCATGAGCTGTTCAAGTAAAAAAATAAAGTAGCCAGGACGGGTTGCTAGCCCTGTCGCCCCTTGAACTGTGCGAAGAAATTCTTATGTCCTGACTGTGTCAAATATCCATTCTTCTAAAATAATACCATTCCTGTCTATTGTTTTAATCTTAATTCCACTTAATTATGTCTTAGTTAGTTTTTTTTTCTTTTGGGAGGGGAGCTTTTTTTTTTTACATTTCTTAAGATCATAGTCAAAATTGTTGTTGCTTCTTTTCAATTTACTTGTAAGTAATGTGTCAGAAGAAATCAAACATAAAAATTGTTACTCCTAGAGTAACAAAAGAGAATTTAATTTTGTATTAATTTTAAAATTTTGCATTTGTAATTTCTTGATTTGGTTTAATTTCTTTGCAATTATAGACTCTTAAAAAAAGTTTTTAAATATGTCCAATCTCTCTTCACAAATAAGAAACTCTGTAGTTGTTGGTAGCTTCTATTTCTTTCTTCACAGTTCTATATGTTGCTTGAAGGTATTCATTTTTTAATCCGTCCAACCAAGATCAGCATCTGATCATAATCATATATATATATATATATATAATATTATATATATATTATATATATATATATAATATATATATATATATAATATAATATATATATATATATATATATATATATATATGATTGGCAATAAATGAGCAATTTATATACAAGCAAATTAGGCTCGGTTATTAAATTTTGGGATTAATATATAAATAGACCTAAACTAAGAACGGTTTCCTAGAAGAAATGGCCTCAAACGTGATCAATTTTCCAGCATGCATACAAAGAAAATAATTTATTATCTAACAAATTTAAACTCCATACAAATACTCGCAATGTCGTTGTGGTAAACCGATTTTTTTTTTTTTTTTTTTTGAGTCGGACATCAACCAACGGCAAGACCTACGCTCTTCCCTCCACAACAAAATTGCCCTGCTATTCTATTCACGAAGCTCAAGGCAAGCGAACCATACTGCTACGATATCGTGAAACTCATTTTTTTCCCTTAGTACTCCAGCAATCATTACAAAGATCAATATGCTGATACTTCTATTATTTATATTATTGCACAACCATACATTTTTTTTCTTTTAATAACACATGACATTATTATTATCAATTAATTACTTATTTATTTATTTATTATTATTATTAAACATACACATATGCATATACACATACATATTTACATACATATATTTATTTTCCATTTTTTATGTAATTAGAAACATATATATATACTTATTGCTATAAATTTTTTTTTTTTTTTTTTTTTTTTTAAAAACCCAAAAATAAAAAAAACTCTCAATTTTTTATTTTTAATATAAAAAATACAAATTTTATAATTTTTTAAGAATTGACAATGAGTTCACCAAAAAAGAGAGGACTAGTATTGTTGGATATATCAATGGAACTCAAAGTTTTCATGCTCATTTCTTGTAATAACTTGATATGCACACCATACAAAGGACATATCAGAAACACATGTTCCAGTGTCAATCTAACAGAACAAAAATTGCATGTAGGAGGAGGACTCTTATCAAAATAATGCTGAGTATTAAGAAGAGTAACATTCAATCTCAATCTTGTTAATACTATCTGATCCAATCTTGATAGATTGTAATAAGTATTGCTCCAATCCTGGATCAGAGGTTTAATTTGTGGAAGAAGTTCCCTACAGTGATTCCATTTCTCCTGCCACTCTCTATAACTATTTTTAATATAATTTTCTTAAATTAATCTTCTGAATAACATAACTCCAAAGAATATCCCTATATCCAAGCTTGTTTGGCTGCTTCATCCACCGCTGTCATGCAAGGTTATACTGACATGACTCTGGAATCCCAAGTTAAAACTATTTTCTATTATTTAACTTGAATGTAAAATATTGTAGATTTTCTGATCAATATAATTGCGTTAGTATTCTGCTTGAATAACTTAATCGCAGATAAACGAACTGTAAATATCGACTAAAATTGAATGGGTTAGATTTAGTATTGTAAAGTTTATAAACATGTGCATGTCGCTTCTGCGTAATATTTGAAACTGTGACTGGTAATTAAAAATGCTTCTCAGCTTCATATACCACAGCACTAAATTTTTAAGTGATCCGATTTCGAAGTTGTCAGCATGATCTCCCTGCCAAATTACAATTTTAATTACGTATAATATATATATATATATAATATATATATAATATAATATATTAATATATATATATATATATATATATATATTATATATATATAATATATATATATATAGATATATATACGATTAACATCAACCACTGATAATACTAAGCGAAGCCGAAGGAGGAATTTGCCTCACATTCAGTATTTTTATAGACCCTCCTCATTGAAGATGGCGAGAAAAGATGTCACCAATTTCGGTTGTTGTGATTACATGCATTTTATTTAATCCTTATAGGCGACAAAAGAATTACTATTTATTTGTTTAATTTTTATTTAAATTCTCTAAAATTTTTCGAAATTAAGTGCTGACATTATATATTACGACTTTTACCATGGCATATGTCATCGACTTGTATTTCCATAATATCACAAAAGAATAAATAAACTTTGGTCGTAGCACTCAAATCTAATCGTTGAAGAATCTCTCCTCCATACATTAAGAGCATTATTTCAACACTTTCTGGAATATCTTACTATAATATCAACGCAATTTTACACAAGCTTACTCAACTCACCTCAGATTTTTACATAGATTTTTTGTAAAGAAGAATTCTTGTTCATTCATATATTCAACATATTCATAATATTTTTCCACAGTGAAATTGGGAAATTTTATGCAACTAGTTTTAAGTCAAAGCTAAATTAGGTTGCTACGGTTCTCTCCAGGACCAGACGCCGTTCACCTCTTTCGTATTTCCTCTAAACAATACTCTCTCTTACCACGGGTTCATCGGTTGGAATTTTGAAGGTGGTTTAATTATTTTCTTAAGAAAATTCAGACGCTGACATGAAATGATACACCGGCCACTTGAAAGTGTGCAAGCTAATGGGAAGTGGGACAAATTATATTTACCTGTATGATACATGTAAGAATGGTGGCTTTATTTACTTTTCGGCACAAAATATAAACAAATCACTCCGATATTTTATGGGAATTAACAATACATTGATATTGTATATTAAATCGATTAGTTGTAAATCGATTATTTGTAATAGATATGTAAAATACAAGAAAATCGATCAGTATCTTACAAAGTTATCATTCGTCGATGTTTAAGCTGAAGTTGTCGCGTAAAGTTTAGAAATATGTAAGGATTTGTTTGATAGATATCAAACCAAAAGCGAATGGTGTTGCTAGGTTTTTTAGAACATTTCAACCTAATTTTGCAAGAAGAGAGATGAGAAAATTTAAAAGAAATGTTCAATAGTAACGAGTACAATTTTACCTGGCAAAAATGGTCATGAGTTGTCGTAAAGGTATTACAGTTTCACCCAAAAAATATTGTGTTGCCAAATAGTAGGCTATCATACAAGAATGCACTTTGCATTATGTACTATTTTGTACAAGATGCAACAGTAGCACAGGTTTCAACGTACGTTGTTGTTTAGCCCAAAAACAGTTGTAGCTGGTTTAACTTTGCCAGCGTTTGTATTGAAGTGTATATTAAATTGTTATAGAAATATGTGGCAATGGAAAAATAGTCGAGGTTTTGATTGATCATGTTTGGGAAACGTAAATTATACTAGGGGTTGGAGATACGTCGCAGGGCAATGGGTCCTTGGGGGGTTTGAAAGAGGCGACCTAAAAAACTGTTTTCTTGGTACCTGTGGGAGAAACGGGAAGCGAAAGCCCTCCGCAAAAGTTATACAAGAGCTATACACGTAGGCAACTATACGTTCTGACTGTTGGAAGGGTCAAGGATCTCGAAAGAACTCGACTGTAACATCTCACGGTCAACTCATTCTGTCCATCTTCAAGGATAAAGAAATCGCTCGGGAGCATGTACGAATGCAATTGAAAGCACCGTGTCTCGGTAAATTAATTTTTTACTAAACAATATGTCATTTTTAAGCATAATTTTAAGCAAGCGAATATTCATTTTTTAGGTTAAACTTGAAAATCCCAAGATGGCAAAGGTCGAAAAAATCATTCTGGGATATCTTGCAACTTTTCATGTTGGCAAGAACAAAAATACACCAAATGAGCGTTTTTACTTCGAGTTTTGCAAGCTATATCAGACACACTATCGTCATTAAATTGCTGAAACTACTTTAATACTATAGTATATAATTATATTTATATATTATATATAATATATATATATATATATATATAATATAATTATACTTGGTACCTTTTCGTCAGCTACTAACGTCGATCCATAAAGGTTATAGGTTAGTTTTTACGGCACAGTGATCAGTAAAGGTTTAGGGCTACTTAACGCAAAAGTGAGTCAATAAAGGTAGGGCTATGTTTTACGGCAGAGTTGGAATCAATCAAAGGTTACGGCTAGTTTTACGACCACAGTGAAACAATAAAGGTTAGGGTCTACTGTTGGGGCTTTTTAAAGTTTTAGGTTATAAAGTTTGGTTAGGTAGACACAGATTATATATATATATATAGTATACTATATATACTATATATATATAATATATATATATATATATATAGTATATATTATATATATATTATATATAATATATATATATATATATATATAATAGGCCAGCGCTTAACATTAGCGGTCATATGTATCTTAAAAACATTAATGATACAGTAAAACGGAATACATTGGTGGAATTGCTGGTCCAATTCTAGTACGGAAAATGAAAAAAAAAAATAAAAAATTAATATCTCAAAACTACAATAGCTACAGCGAAAAAGAATACATTTTTGAATCCTGCGTAAAATTCACATAGAAATGGTATTACACGGCAATGTAGGGCTCGAGCCGACGGGGAACATAGGGGGGGATGTTTTCCATACGCCGTAGGGGAGGGGCGGAGTGAACGCCGCCGACGACCCAAACTAGCCAAAGAGCGGGGTTCCGGAGACCTCCCGGAGGGGGGGAAATAATCCTATCCCGTAGTTCCCCGGAAGGCGGAGAGACCCCGATTCCTGCCATCGGGGCGGTATACCCCTTGGGTATTTCTTTAGTAAAAAAAAAAAAGCAAAAATTTAATAGAAAGTCTATTTATTTAACGAGAAACCAATAAAAGTTTAAATAGGCCTTTTACCATCTAAATAGGCCTTTTAATCATATTAATATTAATAATTATAACAATAATTTTTTTTATTATTTTTTTTTTACATTTTCCTATGTGAAATTTTACAAGGATTTTCCAAAAAGTATTCTTTTCGCTGTAGCGTATTGGTAGTTTGTTGAGATATATATATCTTTTTTTTTTTTTTTTTTGTTTCAATTTTACATAATATAATTGGACCAGCATTCCACCAATGTATTTCGGTTTGTACTGTAGCATTAATAGTTTTAAGATACATATGAACGGTTATACTAAAACGCTGACCATATGATATATATAATATATTATATATATAATATGATATATATATATGATATATATATATATATATATATATATATATATATAATTATAATTATATATATATATATAATATATTGATTATATACTATCAGGTAATACTTTAGACAGCGACCCACCATTTGGAACCAAAATTTTCCTAAGTTCATAAAAATTCTAAGTTCAAGCAATAAAGTTAAGTTTAGGTTTTTAAGACAATTCTTTAGTGGCAAGCTTCTGCAGATTATGCCAGACAGCTTGCCACTAAGTAACAATTTTTAAACCTAACTTAACTTACTTTCTGGACTTAAAATTTTTTCTGAACTTAGAAAATTTTCGGTCTCAAAATGTGT
>JABUQX010012463.1:12500-35293 GCA_015478945.1 Trachelipus rathkii
TATTTTTTAAAAAAGCATTTTTTTTTTTTTTTTTTAGATTTCAGAGGTAAAAATGTCCTCCTGCTTATAGAAATTATATTATTTCGTGTAGCTCGTTAGTAGTTTTTTATTACATGCTGGCCTTTTCGGGATGCCTGACCTATATATATAATATATATATATCTATACTATATATATATATATTATATATATATATATATATTTATAATATAATATATATATATAATATATGGGCGTAGGCGATTTCATAAGGGGGGCAAGGTTGTATATATATATTATAATATAATATTATATAATAGTATATATATATAATATATATATATAGTAATATATATATATATATTAATATATATTACATATATATATATTATATAATATAATATAAGCTTTGGCGGCCGCCAAATGCTTTCGACATACTTGAGAGTTTTAGCGGAGAATACTGTCAGAGAAGCTAGCTGTATAAAAAAGCACCAGCTAGTTGATCTTCCAGGTCAATGTGAAAAACGAAAAATTAAACTATAGAAAAAATGCACTGTTTATAATAACGTTTGTAATCAGTAATTAATCCTTCATTATCTAATCGATTGATATATCCTTTTCAGTTTTTCTACTAATAAACCCTTAAAACGCCGTCTGGCAAACATATAAGGTTATTTTTTTGTTCGCCAAGATTTAGCGGGGGGACAAGTGCCTCCCCTCCCCTGCCTACGCGCATATATATATATATATATATATATATAATATATATATAATATATATTATATATATATATATATATATATATATATATATATATGATATATATATGGAACTTTCCTTATTAAAAAGATTTAACCCGATAATAACTTATCGAACGAGCGTGTAATCCGATTTTTTTCGATTATTTCAAGGCATATAAAGAGCGCAGGTCTGCCATAAGTTTTTTTTTATTTTTTTTAACTAAAGGAATACCCAAGATTAAATCGCCAAAATGTCAAAGAGTCAGGGTCTCTCGGCCTCCAGGGGGGACACGGGGGGACTTTGTCCCCGCCCTCTGTCCCACCGTCGGCTCGGAGCCCCTTAAAAAATAAATAAAAATAAAATGAAAGAACAAAATTAAACATATAAAATTAACATGATATAAAAAGCAACATTTGGCAACTTTTTCTCTTTTTCTATTGGAGTTTAAGTTAACACCTTCACAGTGATGGTTAGAACGATTAGGGTTCAGCGATATTTCGATATGTAACATTTTTATGTAACATCCTTTTAAAGGAAAGTGCCTATTATTAATATATATATATATAATATATATATATATATATATATATATATATATATATATATATATTATATATATTATATATATATATTATATAATATATATATATATATATTTAGAAAGTATTTTAAAAAAATCACCGAGAAGTCATACAGGGATAGGTTCCTTCTGAAATGAGACATATTGGATTAAAATTTGGCCAATTTACTGTGTGCATATTGTATAATATCATTAAACTGACAGTAATCTAGGACTTCCATGCACTTAATATAAAGACCGAGGCCACCTTGTAATTTTGAATGTGGAACTATATCATTAGTTGAATCAATTTTATGTTTACAAACAGATAGAAAAAGAATCTTGCAAGCACTAACTTTATCAGATACCGATATGCTCTACTATCAAACAATGGCTTGAAATACAAGTGCTAAACTATTTTTCATTATTGTTTATTACTTAAATTGCGTATGTTTAGTTTTGATTTGAATCATATTCTCAAAATGCATAATCGCTTTAGGTTAATGATAATACTGCATATAACTTGCTGTATTTTAAGTGAATACTTTGGAATTATTTATTTGAAACACCGATAAAACTTTTCACAAAATATTATTAAATAGGTCAATCTTTATTATAATCAAGAACCATTTTTCCATGGAAATATATTTTAGAGCAACAAACGCACCTGACGCAATCAATGTTAAATCACGGAATGACCGAAATTAGACTGATAGAATCCCAAAACTCTTTTTTTTTTTTCCTTTTTCTTTACCAGTTTTGAGACAAATAAGTGTGCGTGGCGTACGATTCTCCCAATAAAGGAATTTATTTATGAAATAATTACCTAATTACTGCAGACATTTTAATTGTGAATATTAAGGCATACAGAAACTTGTGAATTAGAATGTAATTTTACAAATGCAAACTAAGGTCATATATAGTATATATATATAATATATATTATATATATATATATATATATAATATACTATATTATATATATAATATATATATATAATAATATATATATATATTATAATATATATATAATAATATTATATTATATATATATATATATATATATATTATATTATATATAAATATTATATACTATATATATATATATATATATATATATATAATATATATATATATATATATATATATATATATATATATAATAAATATATAATATATATATATATATAATATATATACTATATTATATATATATATATATTATATATATTATAATTATATATATATATATAATATATATATTATTATTCAGCTCTCCGAAGCAACATGCATGTAACTAAAAACTATAACAGCTACAGAAAATAAATAACATTTTATTAATCAGAGACATTTTTATTCGATGAAATTAAAAAAAAAAAAAAACGCTTTTGAAATTTAAAGTTGTTTAAAAATGTGAAACTGTATGAGATATGAATGTTTGTTGAGAAGAACGAAGGAGCTCGCTAGCGTCTCCGAAGAGGCCAGCATCCCGAAAGCCACATGCATGTAATTAAAACTATAAACAGTTACAGGAAAATAAATAACAGTTTTGATTTCAGCAAGTAATTTCATCGATGAAAACTTAAAAAAAATTATTTTATTCTAATATTTATTAATAACACCTTAATCTTTCCGATTCTATCTCGCTGATCTGGATTAGAATTCCGGCAGGGTCGTCTCAACCTTGTGAAAATTTAAATTCTTTAAAAACTCAACTCTACAAATCTCCCTCTCTAACACACCTTCCAACTTTCCTATCTCTTTCGACGGTTCTCTCGTCCCTCCTGTCGACAATATAAACTTCCTTGGCCTTAAACACATACAACAAAAAATGTCTTGAAACCTTCACATCACAACGTTTGCTAGGGCGGCCTCATCGAAGAAACTGGGAATTCTGTTAAGACTGCGTTTTTCTTTTTTTTTCTCTTTCTTCTCAGTTACTCCAGCTATACAAGGCTCATCCGCCCTTGTATGGAGTAACTGCTCTCATATCTGGGGGGGCTCTGGTTTCCACCCGGCTTTTAAGACAGGGTCGAGTCAACAGGCCAAAAGGACTTATAATAACGTTCGTATTCCACTTCACTTGACCCTCTATCTTTGCGGCGCGATGTTGGTGCTTTATTCTTTTCTATAGGTACCGCAGGGCAGGTGCTCGGGACTTGTATCGCGACCACCACCTTTACGACGGCCCTCGTAGCACAAGGGGTGCGTTCTGCTGCATCGAGTTTTGTGTTGGATATTTAGTAATCCAGGTTAGTCGCTGCGGTGCTTCCTTCTTTCCTGCCACCTTTGTCTGTGGGACTCTCTTCCATCTTCTGTGTTTTCCTGCCGAATTTAATCTCCCTTCACTTCAAAGCTGCGTCTGTGCTCATCTGCGTAATTTGCGTTAGTTGGTGAACTTCTGAGGCATGAAACAACCCCTCCTTGAATAGGGCTCTGCCGTGAGTGGCGTGTAACAACTGTAAAAAAAAAAAAAAAAATAATAATATATCTTAGGTCTGGCAAGCGTACGCTCTGATCAACCTTCCCTGGGAGTAGAACGAGAGCAAGAGTTACCAATATTTTTTGTTTTATTTGCCATTGAGAAAATGTATTTTTTTCTTTATTTCCTTTTTTAGGGGTTCAGCCAACGGAGGGACAGAGGGGGAAGAAGTCCCCCGTCGTCCCCCGGTTAGGCCGAGAAACCCGACTCTGTCCATCTTTGTTTACCCGTGGGTATCCTTTAGTTAAAAAAATGAAAAAAATTCAACATTTGGCACCTTTGCGCGCTCCCTCGGAGTACTCGAGTCTTGTGTTCTCAAAAAAAACGGTAATTATTATACAAGTATCCAACATTTTTAACAATTTTAAATTTTTTAAAAAGGGTTATTCTCTTATTAACACATATTTCAGAGCTAAAGAATGTTCCTATTAATAATAATAGTATTTTTTTCCTGTAGCTGTTTATAGTTTTTTTAGTTAATGCATGTTCTTTCGGGAGCTTGACATGATATATATATATATATAATAATATAATATAATATAATATAGTATATATATATAAAATATAATATATATATATTATAATATATATATAAATTATATTAATACATTGATAAAAATGTCTCCTGATTAATAAAATATTATTTATTTTTCCTGTAGCTGTTATAGTTTTTAGTTACTTGCATGTTGCTTTGGAAGGCTGACCATATATATATAATATATATATACTATAATATAATATATATATATATAGTATATATATATATATATATATATATAAAATATATATATATATAATATATATGTATATATAATATATATATATATATATATATATATATATAGTGATCGTATGTTGCTTGCACATATGAGTTAATGGAAAAACCATTGCAGGAAGAGCTTTAGAGTATGGCGCCGTTCTGGCTGCATACTTTAAATTTCTTAACCAAAAGTAATTTCTTTCTCACGATCGCCCACTGGTTGAACAACGCCAAACAGGCATAAGAAACATACAGGCTCGATCCTGTTCTTTTCTCTCTATTTCCTCACCCCCTTCCACAAGTATACCACAAAGGCGAGAGTCCCTAAAGGGTCTGTACCTCACCCCGTAGTTATTGCGTATCCTATGCAACAGCCACAGGTCCGAGCATACGAAGGAGCTTGGGCACTCCTCATTCCGTCTTTGCAATTCACTGGTGCAGTTCGTGCCTCTTAGTATAATTAAAGTGAAATTATTTTATAGAGAATTTTTAAATATTAACGTAAATAAAATAAAATCTAAAGAAAGAAATTAACGCACGCGATAGGCGTATAATTTTAAACATATATATATATAAAATAAGTATATATATGTTGATTTACATATATATACTATTGTATAATATATATATATATATATATATATATATATAATATATTTTATTATAATATTTTTGTAATATGCTTATCACATTAATCATTATTTAGTTTAACTTTAAACTTTTCCAGCTTATATGATGTGAGTGGAATGAAATAAATGATCCTAGAGGATTTTTATGAAGTGAAACATATTCCTATTTGTCCGATGAACAATAAAGTGAAAATGTGGATCTCTCACCAGACGCCTCCTCAAATCAGTGCCAAAATGAAACCTTAAGAATATGGCGGAGGTATAACCATATAATAATAATAACAATAATAATAATCTAATATAATGATAATAATAATAATAATATAAAATAATTAATAATTAATAATAATATAATAATTAAAATATAATACTGATTGGGAAAATTATAAGAAAAATAATAGTATTTTATAATAATAATAATAATAATACTGATTGTGAAAATTATAAGAGAATAGAAATAATTAATAATTTAATTATAAAATGAATGTTATGAAATAATTAGAAAATGTTTATTCTTATGTTCTAGGTCTTTTTTATGTTTATCTTTGTATTCGATGTTTCACCTTTTATTGGAATTTGAATTATATGGATGGATGGTAGAGATGTGGTTGTGTGTGAATGGGTATTTAGAAGGGATGTGTGAATGGGTATTTAGTTTAAACTGTCGTTATTTTTCTATGATATTTTGTACTGTGACTTTTAATATAGATTGTTTAAAGTGCTTCTAATTCACCCCTCTTTATCCTTTATTACTTTTAATAAGACTGTCTATCAAACTAACAAATGAGGAGTGAAAACTCTCCTACAGAATTAAAGCATATAAAAGTGAGAACCTTTTATAAATAAGATAAGAAGATAAGGAAGTGAGACTCTTCCATGAAAAGTAGCTTGTTTGGTTATTGGTTTCTCGTGTTGAATTACTGAAAGGAATCTGCGATCTAAGTACTTTAAGCAGCCAGGCTGCCGATGAATTCCAACCTTGGGTGAAGGATCCATTAACTTCATTACAATAGCTTGGTATAAGTCGTACGGGAACGCAATTGAAAAATATTCATCGTAGTGGGTGCAGAGTTCCAACAAGGCGAATAAGCGAATGAAGGAGTAAGCAACATAACGAAAATTGTTGCCGAAATAAAAGTAAATAGAACGACACAAAAGAGACAACCGAAGAACCTACACAGTAGAGCAACAATAAAAGAAATTAGCTACAATTGGCTTAACCTGTTCCAGGATCAAATGTACAGGAGAGTCTTCTGATGTCAAAGTTGATCGCCGTCGAAGTGGCAAACAGATTAGAAAATTAAAAAATAGTCTTTGAAAGGATATAGAGGTTAATTTTTTTAAAGAGGATAATTAGTTGCTAATTTAAAAGTTTAACAGTACATTTTATATCATAGATCAGGCGTCTAAATTAACTAAACCCCTTTTGCATATAACCCAAAAAAATCAACATTTCCTCATCACTTCAACGTCGAAACAAGTCTCGTCGCCGACAGACAGAAATACAGAAAAGACCTCCCCAGGAAAAAAGATTCGGAAAGATAAGTTCCCAAGCATTTCAAAGGAACAGTAATAATTTCAATCTTTTTTAAAAAATATTTATATCAACAAAATTTAAGTAATTAAACAAAACAAAAAATTTAACAATTAAAGCATAATTAATTTTAATATTAAATATCTATTTAAATAGAAGGTTTGTTTGTTTGTTTGTGTGTAAAAGGAGGGAGAGTATAGAAGTAGATAGGCTAATCATTATTTCTATAATACCCTTTTTATATTGCATTCGTGCGTGTCGGAAAGGAACAGTATATATATATATATATATATATATATATATATATATATATATATATATACCCTAACGCACACGCACGCAGGCATATTATACAAAAATAGATTGTGTGCACCTATAAAGCGTAAGTTGAAGAACGCCAGACACACACACAAATTCAGCATACACTAGGACACAAACAAGACTTCCCGCTCAATCGCCGCCACTCTGTCTCGAGCAAGCGAAGGCCAACGCAGGAAAAGAAAAAAAATCTTTCCCGACGCACTGCAACGAGAAGGTAGCATTTTTTCTTTTTGAATATTCAGATACTTAAAGGCGAGTGCTTATTAAAATTATTTTGTTTTAAAATTTAAATTTAACAAAACATCAAACTTAAATTACTTAAACATACATTGTTGATTAATATTTTTTAATGGTTTCATTTTATTTTAAATATATAAATAAATAAGTATATTTAATATATTTAATATATATATATATATATATATATATATATATATATATATATATATACATATGTACGCACGGCTATCAGGTAAAATAAGTTTGGTTCAGTGTGCGTAAACGAGTGCACATATTCAGCGTACACAAACGAGAGCGAAAGGAGAGACGTGCCGTCTTGACCAAATTGTTATTGCATTCACATAGTCAAGGTCAAATGACTTCTCGTTCGCCAAGAAACATTTTCGAAACAGAAAAGGAGTAGAAGGAATTTATTCTTTCTCTTATTTTTTAGATTTTCTTTTTATCACATATGAATTGATTGGAAAAGTTATTGTAATACGTAATTAATTGATTGCAGAAAAGAGACTGCTCTTGCCTAATTATCATTTTAATTAATTTTTATTCTTTCTTAATTAATAAAAATAATTAACACAAACAACCAGTCAATTTCACATTTGAGCATTAATATTTCGGAAATTACATTTTTGATTTGAGAAACAATAAAAAAAAATTAAATATATATATATATATATATATATATATATATGTGTGTGTCTAGGGACGCACATGTGTACTTGCACGCGTACACTCACAGTGGCATAACGTGTATGCGTCAGACGCATACAGAGTTGAAGGTTGCATGAGCAAAGGAATTCATATGGTTTCCGAGCGTTGCATGCATAAGAGCATTGGGAACGTTTAAAATCACAGCTGGTTTTTTTTTTGGATATTTGGAGAATAGAGAAATAGGATAAGAATTTCAATCTCCCTTTTTCTTCTCTTCGTCAATAAAGAAAAATTGTTTAAAAAAGGGAATATCGCTTAATAGTTATCGTTATAATTTTCATTATAAACGTAATTTTAATTGAATTTTAATAACGAACAATCACTATGATATCAAGTAGAATCTGAGCACTTTTCCATTTTTAATTGAAGCAGAATATTTATCATTTTAATTAAGATAATTAAAATATATATTTGGGGCATTTCCATTAGAATTGATGTTCATATAATTTTGCCCATATAATTCATAATAGACTTTGATCTCACCAATCTTTATTCCCGATTAAACCATTTTTCTCATTTTTTAATTATCAACCACTCCATTAACCATACTTAACCACCTTATTTTCACTTTTTACTAACGAATCGTTAAAATCGCTGAGAACGAATTGCAGGTCAAGTCGTGTAGTCCTTTAGCTCCGTAGGTGATGGAGAAGGGTAAAACAGACTTGAGGGGTACCACCACAGGTGTGGGTAAACATCCCTTACCTGAAAGGGAAATTATCTCGTCAGACCCTAAGAGAGGGGGCGCTGATAAAACAATCCCGCTTGAAGGAGAAGCTATCTCGACACCGCCCGAAGGAGGGGAAGGAGATACGTTTGTCCGAACTGAAGAGAAAAAGGTGGAAGAGGAAAAAGTAGGGAAAAAGGAGACGAAAGACGATATAAGAAATGAGGAAGAAGCGGTGCTAGGGAAAAAGAGAGAGAAAGAAAAGGAAAATGTAGACATAGCGCTTTGCTCCGGAGGAGCCAGTGCCACATTAAATGTTTGTATGGAATACAAGGGAGGAAAAGAAGATAAGTCTCAGACACAAGTTTTAGAAGATAGAAAAAATAGTACAGAAAAACCTTGCTTGATAGTAAAACCAATGCCCAGAGAAACACCTTTCAAATATGGTGGAAATGCAGCTTCAAATACCAGATGGTCGATAGAAGCTATGATGGAATTCGTAAATTATAAGGGAGTTAGAGAAATTCCATTCACTGTATTTACACAGGAAATAAAGCGTTTAATTGATACCTATCAAAATCTAGCTATGATTGAACCTTTGGGGAGTTTATTCGAGAAAAAGAAGATCAATTACATGTTGATGGCGAAAATTCTAGATTATATCGACTCACAAGGAGATCATTCGGAACTAAGAGGAGCAATTTTAAGAAGCTTTGATCCGAGTTTGGATACAGAATTTGTGCTACAAAAAATGATCATATTAGAGAAAGCAATGCCACTCCACCCACCTTTGGAAGAAGAAGATCCAGAAGATATGGAGGAGGATATGGAAGATATGGAAGAAGATTCAGAAGACATAGAAGAGATTTCAGTGCTAGCTATAACTGCTGTTAGAGCAAACGCAGAGGCTTCGGCCAAAGTACTGAAGACGCCAGAGTTGGTTCCAAAAAGTGTGAAAAAAGAAACAGAAGAAAATCAGGAAACAATAACTGAGAAAATAGAGGAAAAGGTAACTTCTTTACCTTCTCAAGTGGCTGTTCGACCTAAACCACAGAAAGTAGCACAAGCAGAAGCCGAGTTGTCGGGTTCCTCTGAAAGATCGATGGAAGTGTCACCAAAAGATGAACAATATGGATGTAAAATAACGATCGCTTTTGAGGAAAATAAAGTAGGATTAGACGTAACCGCCATTTTAGATACGGCCGCTCCTATTTCTATGATAACTAGGGACGCATTCGAAGCCTTAAAAGAAAAGGAGGAGGTGGAAGTTTTGTGTGAACCGTCACCATTTAGATTAAAGGGTTTAAATGGGCTGCAACCGCGGCAATATAGACAGGTAGGAATTTGCTTCAATCTATCAGGAAAATTCCAACGCACCAAATTTTTATTGCATGAATTGATTCAAGACAAATGGCAAATATTATTAGGAACTAATATAATTAGTAATGAATGTGCTAGTCTGAACCTCTTTAAACGTCAAATGACCATCTGTAGCGAAGGGAAAATCGTACAAATCCCGCTTTTCATCATCAGAGAACCACCTAGGAGAGAAGGATTCGGCCAGATACAGGTAATGAGAACCTTTGATCTGCCGTCCCCAAGTTTTTAGGCTCCGCAGTCTTCACCTTAAAGAAAGGTACGACCCCCAAAACTTCGAATCTTTGGTATTAGAAGGAAGAGCGAGGGGGGACAGGGAGCGGAAGGAAGAAGACTTTAAGTGGCTGAAAGGAGAGACGGGAGTGGGTTACAGGTACAGGTGGGTTGTAGTTATTTGTATATGTATAGTTTTATATATTATATATTATATCATTATCAAATACCTCGAATCAAGCAGATTGAGATTGTTAATTATTCGGTGCATGTATTTAAGTTAAGCACACCCATCCTTTAAAAAATTTCTTTCGAACTCGTTCCGTCGATTTTATATATTATATATACTAATATATAATTTATTATTATATATATACTATATATATGTGTCTGTGGTATGTAGTGCTAAGAATTCGTTTGTGTATAACATGTCCTATTGCATGATGATAGGTGTATATTGCATTGTTTAAGATATAACTAAATGTAGTAGTAGTGGATTGATGCTAGTTAAATGAGTTTTAACTAAATTCTAATTCTTAAGATAGTTTTAAAATTAAACCATTCACAAGAAATACCATGCTTAAATGCATAAAATATCAGGCGAAAGGTTTCCTGTAGTTTCTTTTACATTTGGTTTGTAAATTGGCAGGATAAGTAGTAAAAATCCATTTCATAAATTCAAAAAAGAAAGGTAATTATTGACCGATCAAAAAACGATTTTTAACAAACGCATATATAAAAAAAATAAGCTAATATAATATATTATTGTCATATATGTATTATATGATATAACTTATATTATTATATAAGTATATATGTATATAGTATATGCATGTGAATTATGTAGGTAAAAATGATATCACTTGTAATTATGTTCAATATATGGGAAGGTTCCAGTTTTATCTAAAATCTTAAACCTGCTTGCTTAATTTTATAAATTTCTAGGAGTCAATAGATGAAAAATAGGATTGAAATTGATAAGTATTTGTTCCACTATTAATATGAAGTCTGCATAACGTTGGTTTTGGTAGTTGTCTAAGTTGAATCCCGAAGTAGTTGGGCTTAAGAAGATGGAACCTGGCCTGATGCCCTCAAAAGGGACTAGAAGGTTATGATAAGGTCGTATCCTCTGCCATGGTGTACTGTAGCCTAGGAAGCATGTAGGAATACCCGAGGGAGAGGTTCGTTTATCCCCATCTGGGATTGGATCCTCTATATGTATGATGTCTGTAAGACTGTCCGACGGCGCACAGGCCTTGTTTTATATTTACTGATTTTGCCTATATTTTCTTCTATTTTAGATAAGGAAAGAAATTTTAGTTCTCTCAGATGGGGACGAAAGATATAGATGGATAGTTCAGATGTTCTGAGGAAGAGAGAGAGAGAGGAAATTTAGTAGGTTTCACATTGACTTAGGAGATTTCAGAAAAGGAAAATTCAAGTTTGTTTATGTAACATTTATTTTAATATTTTTATACATCCGTATAAGATTTAATCATTTTATATATATATATATATATATTTATTTATATATAATATATATATTATATATATATATATTATAATATATATATATAATATATTGAATATACTGTTCATTTTTGCGGACATTTTAATTGACATTATTTCGGTCATATAGCACTTTTCTTTAATTTATGAAAAACGATGGATCAGAATCCTAAGTAACTAACAGCATTTTATTTTAATTTTCTTACTTTTTATTTATCAAAAACCGGATTAATTAATTTCTCCACTCTGTGGAAAGCCAAGAAAGAATTCATTAAAGAAGCAAAGAGGCCCAAAATCCTACCAGGAACCTATAAACTGGGGAATAAACCGAAAGATTTGTGTCTTTAGATATTATTTTAGGACTTTCCATAGCTTGGAAAAGAATATACCAAAGTACATGTTTCCTTATTTGCTTTTAAAACTGGCTTGGGAAGTTGTTTTTTAGTAATAGCTAGCTCTTCTAAAGGTGGAACAGATGGTTGACTCGAAGCGTTGGTAGGAGAAATATTAGGCTTACGTATAAATAAAGATCTTGATTTCGAGTAAGGACGAAAAGAAAATTTAAGAAGAGTGAGCCGACATAGTTTAGTTTCGCTTTTTAAAGGATTATGATAGGGTACACAGTTTCAATCTAGGAAATGAAATCACTGTGTCGGTCAATCTTCAATTCAGAGAGAGGAGAAGATGATCATTCCGCGAAAATCGTAAGAAATGTTTCGAGCCTGAAGGATACCCTAACAAAATAAATTTGTAAGTTTATATATATTATTATATAATATATATATCTATATATATATAGTATTATATATATATATATATAATGTGTGGTCATGCGAGAGCGCAATTTGAAATGGGATTTTTGAGTAGCGTATTTTTAACTTATATTTCTTGTGTAGATAAATTACTGGGATTAAGGAATTTGTTTAATCGTAAGTCATGAGTTTATTTTGCAACTATTAATTTTAATGGACATTTGCTAATTTTACCTCTCGTGGTAATCATCTTCCTCATATAGAATGTTTAGCAGATAATAGGTATCTCCAAAGGTGTGAATCGAGAGACTTATAAAGTGGGCCAAGGATCTCTACAGTTCTGAAGGAGATGTGGCAGGGGCAGACTCAAATTCACATATGGTATTGATTCCGTCTCCGATCGGATAAGTAAGGGATGAGTCGTCGGATCTTCAGTTCGAACCAATTGGTGTGAGGCAAAAAAGGAGATACAGAAGGAAAGGCAGCCCAATGGCAGTAATGAAGACTGAATGCACAATTGCCAGACTTGGTATAAATCTGTTAATATTCAGTTATTTTATAAGCAGTTGCATTAAAACACAATTAGATTGGATTAGAAAATTTTAAGTTGCTCTAGCATATTGTTGATTAGGTCTTTAGGTTCGTAAACATCTTCTCAGTGTACAAATATTATTTGGATTTTTGCGACACTTTGGTAATCGCAGTTGTGAGGAAGACGGTGAAAGTAATGGAGATCGAAAAAGGGGTGATGATTCTGTCGGAAAAAAAATTGGGAATGTAAGCAGGAGTATCATACATCTAAAGAGCAATTTGCCAAGAAGATAACAGAAAAAAGAAAGACAAAAAAGTGTCTATCTGAGTCAAAATCTTTAGATTGGATTAGTAAATTTTTAATATTTTAGACATTATGTTCCTATTTATATGTCTAGTAGGTTGGATTAAGGAATCGATTGCATATCTAGCATATCGTCGATTGAATTCTATAGGTCCTGTAAACGCTTTTCTTTACTCTAGTATATAAATCTGGTTGAGTTTTTTGCCAAAACTTTGTCTCAAAATCCGCATCTGAGTTGGGGCTTTATAGCCGAGGATGGTGTGCTTGAACGCAAGCAGAACATTACGTGACAATGAGAACAAGGGAGGATGGAAGGGAAGGAATCATAAATACCCGCCGGAAGCATGGGAAAGGGGAATAAATGATCACAAGTACCTATCCGTAGAGGCAAATTGCCCAAAGAAAGATTCAAAACAACGAGGAGAGGGTAATAACAGTGTCCTATTGGAATTATTTAGTTTGGATTACGGAGATAGACTATAAGTTGATTGATTTTTTAGTCATTAGAAACGTGAAACACACTTCTTTCAACAAATTCTCTTGAGATAGGAATGGAGATGATCCGATCCTAAAATTAGTAGAGTGGAGAGAGAAGAGGTGCAACACAGCCTTAAGTTTTAAGTTGATTATCTGTGAGAAAGTAGTCAGCATTTTTTGTTTCTTAAGGGTGAATCTTTTTTTCTTCGGGAGGAATTAGATTTAAGATACTCCCTCGTTGAGAACTAAGATATAATAAGAATACGACCTATCATCAGTTTAGTCGTGTATTTGCTTTGTTTGGAATCCTTGTAGTTTCAACAGTTAGTTCTTTCTAACTATTATTCTTTTTTTTTGGTAGACTTAAGATGATATGAGATACTCTACCGGAGAACGAGAATTAAAGTGTTTTGTCATGCGTTTGATCAAAAGTTTCGAGAGCTGGAGAGCTATCACAATTGGGCTCACTCCCTGTGAGTTTAAAGATAGCCATGAAAAGAGAATAACAATGGAAGAAGCACTTCGGTGGTAAAGAAACCAGATCAAAAATTGGGTTTTGAAACAAGGATGATAATCGTATTGGCGATTGGAGGATAGTCATAGATAATCTAACATATAGTTTTTTATCGTAGATTTGTTCTTATTATTTGATTTAAATTGATTAAGGATGTACTTTCGCAATCGTTTGTTTAGAGAGTTTAACATTGGGTGGGAGGATAGTCCGTAATAATCTAGCATATCAAGTTTGTTCATATAGCTTTATTCTTACTTTGTTTTAAATAAGACTTTAAGGATGTATTTTCGACAACCAATCATGTTAGATAGTTTTAACAGTTGGGTTGGCGAATAGCTCAGTAGATAATCTAGTACATAACTTTTGTTCATATTTCTATTGACATTTTTTGTTCATATTCTTGTTTTAAATATAATTTTAAAAAAAAAAAAACGTACTATCGATAAAGGACTATGTTGGGTCAGAACGAAAAGTTTCTTTTTTTTAGGCTATGAGCAAATACGAAAGGGATGTGATCTCTAGTATCCTAAGCCTCAGGAGCCTATGTAGGAAGTAAGAGTTAAGAGGTGAGACAGCCCAACATAGAAAAGGCTGAAAGTTCTTTTCCTTGTTGATAATAGGCCTAGATAAAGAGCAGGGGATCTCGAATAATATGAGCCTAGCTATCGACGTTGGATGTTGCCGGGGAACAATATCCACGAAAAATAGATGGAAAGAACCAAAGCTAGGAGAGTTACGTTTGCATGATATAGACTTTAAGTTATTTTTTTTTAAAAAAAATCGCTTTGTATTCAAATTGCTGCCAACTTTTAAGATAACCGCCAGTATAATACTCTAATTATTTCATAAAATATGAGCTTGAGTAACCATAGCGTTCTGTACGACAGATAGTAGGAGAACGTTGTGCATAATTAAATAAGCGGTTTATGTAGAATAAGATATTGGTATTGTAAGGATATTCTTTTTTTTAAGTTAAATAGATAACTTATTCGTTTTTGAGTTCGGACTTTTAGACATTTACATATTTGCGTAATTTACGAACTCTTTGAACTTGGTTTCCATCTGGTAAAAAATTAATAATAATTTTTTTTGCCAATGTTTCAGTTATTTTTATGCAATTAATGACAGGTTCATCCGAAGGGGGAGCCCAATCTTCCCAATTTCATTGCGGAAATTTAATCAAAAGAAAGTTTTCTTTTAAAAGAATAAAAATAATAGAAACAGCAAGGAAATATCACCTGTTCTTGCTATTTAATTTTAACAATATTTGTTTTACGCTTGCATGTTTTATATTTGGTTTAACTTTTAATTAGGAAGATGATAGTTACTAACATTTCTTCCATTACTATTTTTGTTTTTTTAAACCGTTTGAATCACTACTAGTTTGTTTAAACAGTAAGTGTTGTTTAAATATATAGTAAACTTTCTATGCTTCTTATCAGTGTGAAGCAATCATAATTAAGATGAGGCATACTAATAGCTTTTGATATTAATACTAAAGGGATGTTGTTGAATTTAATATAGGTATGAGAGTATTAGAAGATGGTGAGGGTGAAACATAGAGGTATAAAAAAGGGTTTGAAATAATCAGGTTTACTAGTATCTGTTTTAACCCAGTCTTTTTCTTGCTTGGTAAACTGTAGAATTGAAAGTGAATGCTTGTATGAGAATATGGTCTTTTAATGTTGATGTCATTACATATCTATAGTATATTATATATATATATTTATATTATAGTATATTATATATATATATCGATATTCCGAAGTGTAATGGAACTCCAGTTTATTGAGAGAATAATAAATTGGGTGAATTTGATCCCCTTCCCTCAATAACATTTTCAAAATATTCTTCATTGATGCTTTATACGTTAATGTTTAGAGTGTTTCTTTATACAATGTTTACTACGTTAGAAAATACTGTGCTTAGACTTGTGTAATAATTTTAATAATGTTTGGGTTTGTCGCTTATGTGAGTTAAACTTTAAAGAAATTTATTAGTCTAAAGTGGTATATGCGAATGAAATTAAGCAAAATGAGAGTAGGTAATTTTTAACTAAGTTAGGCGATTAATCTTGTTCTATATCATAAATGAGTTATAATATTAACGTCTAACATAACGCCAAAAATTATAGGGGCCAGTAAAAATAAAAGTAAAAAACTAGTCGTGACTAGAATAATAGAATCAAAGGGAAAATAACAATCACTCGATTGACCATACAAAAATTTCTTTAGGTAAAGTGATTTAAAAAAGTCATATAATCGAGAACACTATCATTACTTTCACATAGCATTAAAAGGGAAATTTTTAAATATTTGGGAAGAGCGAATATGAAATTGGTCCACACCAATCCAAACGCTATATATCTAATTTTATTCTTTATTTATCTTCCTCCTTTCCAAAAATCACTCTTATATGCTTCCATAAAACATTGAGTTCGGTCTTGTCAATTTTTAGACTATTCATTTTCCTATAAACTTACTTTCCAAATACTTTCGTTAAGGAGAGGAATTCATTGGAACTAAGAAAGAAAATTTCATATTCACTTTTCTGTTGAACTAGTAAAGAGTTTTTGAAGAACTTTTTCTTTTCTAGTAATTTTTCATTCATTTATTCATAGAATTGTCTCTGGAATAAACAATGGTTTTTTCGCATATACACATTATTCATGCTCGGCGGAGGGAAGTATGTGAATCGATATTCTTGGGCAATATGAGTCAATGGAAACCATTGCAGGAAGAGCTTTAGAGTATGGCGCCGTCTGTACATAATTTAAATTTCTTAAAAAGTAATTTTCTTTCTCACGATCGCCCACTGGTTGAACGACGCCAAACAGGCATAAGAAACATACAGGCTGATCCTGTTTTTTCTCTCTATTTCTCACCTTCCACAAAGTATAAACACACAGGAAGTCTAAAGGTCTTAACCTCACCCGTAGTTATTCGCGTTCCTATGACACCACAGGGTTGAGCTGCTCTGGAGCTGCCTCCGTATTCGTTATTTGAATTCACTGGTGCGTTCGTGCTCTTGTTAATTAAAGTGAATTATTTTATAGGATTTTTAAATATTAAGTAAATAAATAAATCTAAGAAAGAAATTACCGGCGTTCCGATATTTAACCTATATAATTATATACAGATAATAAAGATATGGCCTAATTTCATAGGATTCATCGTCTTGTATATATAATATATATTATATATATATATATCATACTATATATTATTTATATTTATATATATATATACTTATATATGAGAATCATTTTATTATTTAGACAAAAAATTATTCTTAAACTTTTTTCCAGTTATATGATGTGAGTCGAATGAACATAATGATCTAGAAGGATTTTATAGAAGTGAAAATATCCCTATTTGCCGGTGGAATAAAGTGAAAATGTGATCTCTCACAGACGCTCTCAAAATAGTGGCAATGAAACCTAAGATGGGGAGGTATACATCTATATAATAATAATAATACTAATAACTAATTAATTAATACAATAATAATATATAATATAAAGAAATAATAATATAATATAATGATAATATAATATATATTAATAAAATAATATATGTTGGAAATTATAAGAATAACAATAATAATAATATTATAATATAATTTTGAAATATTGAGAAATGTTTATTTTATGTTTAGGTCTTTTTATGTTTACTTTGTTATGTTTCATACTTTCTATGGAATTTGAATTATTGTGGATGTAGAGTTGTTTTTATGCATCTGTATTTTTTTATTGTCTTGCGTGACTTCGTTTAATGTCATCTGTGACTTCAAAAAACATATTTAATGTGCTTATAATTCATTCCTCTTTACCTTCCATTACTTTTCAATACGACTGTGTTTGCCAAACTACAAAAATCAGGAGTGAAACCTCTCCTAAAAAAGTAATGCAAATAGAGCCTCTATACAGCTAATAAGAGGTGAAAGTCTATCTTGAAAATAGTTTAATGTCATTGTTTGGTCTTAATATTGGTAGCTGATATTAAAGAATTTACGCGGCATCCCGCGATGATGTCCACAGGGTGGATAGGGAAATATTTAGCATCACACATTACTGGTGTAAGTCGTCGAAGAAAAGATCTTCAGGTCACGCAATAAAACAGGCAAGGTGTGCAACATACGCTGTAAACAGAATAGTTGAGTAGAAAGGAGAATTGAAAGTAACGAGAGTAAAACAACCAAAGTTACTATAAAAATTTCTAATCATATATATATATATATACATAATAATATATTATTTATTATGTATGTGTGTATATATTATATTATATATATACACACATCCCACCTTTATATATATTATATATATATTATATATATCTATAATATATAATCTATATATATATATGTTGTATTATTATTATAATATTATAAAAAGATAATTTAAAATATATATATAATATGTAATATATTATTTATATTCTCCATTTATATAATATTATTTATAGTATATTTATATTATTATATATAGTTATATATTATATATATATATATATATTAATATTATATATATTATAATTATATATATATATTATATTATATATATATATTATATATTATATTAGTATATATATATATATTATATATATTACAGGGTTCACACTTTTTTATGATTTTGTTTAGAAAAAATCAATTTTCTGATTTTTTTGATTTTATTGATTGTTTTTGATTTTTTTTGATTTTTTTTGATTTTTTTAGATTCGATCGTGACGTCTTGCGATATATATATAATATATATAATATATATATGTATATTATATATATTATATAAACTATATATATATATTATTTATCATCGTTCTTATTATATTATATATATTAATATATAATATATATATAATTATATATATATATATATATAATATATAAATATATAATATATTATAATATATATATATATATTATATATATTATTATATATATATATATATATATATATTATATAATTATATATAATAATTATATTATTATTATATATATATAATATATTTATATATAATTAGATATTTTCTAAAATCTCGGTTCATCTAGAGTGTCCCATTTAACTCGTATAGGTTAAGAATTAAAGATATTTTAATACTCTTTTATTTTATTAATGAATGTACTTTAACTCAAATAAAGGGCCTTCTTAGACTGTCCGTCACCCACATAATTAATAATTAAGAATAATAATTCAAAAGCGGCATGGGCCTATCTAGACTGTCCGTCATCCATTAATAATTCTAGAATATAATTCAGAAGCCGCATGGCATATCTAGACTGTCCCATAAAATATGAATTAAATAATTAATGATAATAATTAAGACTGCATTGAACCACTAGAATGATACCCAGTTTCAACTCATATAAATAAGGAGTAATACTTAGAACCGCATGGTCCTTTTAGACTGTCCAGTACAATAAAAATAATAATTAGGAGCGCATTGGCACTATAGAATGTCCAGTCAAATATAAATAATATAAGATAATATTAAGAACAGCTGGGGCCATATTAGGCTGCTCCAGTCAACGAATAATAATTATAATTTAAAATATATTAAGAAGCCACATTGATCCTTCTAAGACTGTCCCAGTCAACTATAATAAATACATAATATATATTTATTAATAAAACAAAATACTTAGAGCATGCATCTTGATATAAGAAAGCATTCAGTAATAGGGTGTTAAATTTTGGAATAGCTGCCACAGGAGGTTGTTGATGTGACTTACTTGCAACCATTTAAGAAAGGGTTGGATGGGTATATGGATGGGTTGGGTATGATATAATATATATTTAGACGAAGCCAATTGGCGAGTTTTTTAGTTACAGTGGTTATTAATATTAGACTGCATGCGTGACATAATTAGTTATTATGCTGTGGATGGTTTGGGTATGATAGTTTATGTAGTTTTGACTTAAGCAAATTGTGGTTTGTAGTTACAGTATATTGACAAGCCTAGGGTGGCTTTGTGGATTTGCATGACTGTTAGTGGTTAGTGGGTTGATGGGAAGTCTCGCGCATGTGGCTTTTACTGTCGTTAAGTTTTCTTAATGTCTTAAGCAGCATGGTCCTTTGTTAATAAAAATTATAATTGGAGAAGCCGCATTGGCTCTAGAATGTCCAGTCAACCCATAAATTAGAATTAAAAAATAATTTTATTAATAATTAATGTAATTAATGATGGTATTTATAATTAAGAAGCTCTGGCATACTATGATATATATTCTACAACAAAATATAAATAAATAATAATTCGAGCCCCATGGGCTTTCTGAGACTGTCCAGTACCATAAAAATAATCATTAAGAATAAATTATTCTTAATTATTAATTATTGATGGTTGACTGGGACAGTCAGATAGGCCCATGCGGCTTCTGAATATTTATTCTTATTTATTAATTATTATGATTGACTGGAAATTCAATAGGGGCGATGGTTATTATTCTTAATCATTAATTATATTGTTGGTTGACTGGGACAACGTCTAGGTAGGTCATGTGGATTCGTAATTTAAAAGTACTATTCTAATTAATTAATTTTATTAAAATTATTCTTATTTTATTTTTAATGGGTTATGGGACAGTTCAGGGGACAATGCGGTTTCCCAATTATTAATTTTTATTGGTGAACTGGGTGCCATAAGGACCATGCGCTTCTTAAGTATTATTCTTATTTAAAATGAGTTGACTTCAGAGGGATATGTGGTTAATTATATTTTATTTCATTATTATTAGTTGGTTGACTGGAAGACGTAACGATAGGCATGGGGCGGCTTCTAGTATTATTCTTATTTATATTTATTATGGTTGACTGGGACATTCTAGATGGGCAATGCGGCTTCTAATTATTATTATTTTTATTGGTTGTTGGGGTCTAAAAAGGAGATGCGGCTTCTTAATTAAGGTATTTTTTCCTTATTTATTATGGGTTGTGGATTCTAGAGTGACTGGGAAGCTTCTTGATTATTATTTAAATAATATTTAAGAGCTGATTAACTTTAGATATTTCCAGTCTACCATAATAAATAAAGATTCTTAAGGAGCCACCATGTCCTATGTAGACTGTCAGTACCAATATAAAGTTAATATTAAGAAGGCTTGCCATCTAGAATGTACATCCAGCAACCATCTCAAATAATAAGAATAGAATAATACTTAAGACCTCATAGGATATTAGACTGTCCGTAAAAATTATATATATATATATTATTATATATATATATATATATATATATCTATATATATATTATATATATCTATATATATAATTATATATAAAATATATAATATATTATATATATATAGTATACTACCTTTTATTAAATAATATTAAGAAACCGATGAGCTTAGAATGTCCATCACTCATAATTAAGATATGAAATACTCCTTAAGAAGAGCATGGTCTTATTTAGATTGTCCAGTCAACTAATAAAATTAATATTAAGAGCCGCTTGGCGCACCTAAGAATGTCCCAGTACTCATATAAATATCAAATATAATTAGTTGTAATTTAAGGCATGGCTATTAGAATGTCTCCAGTCAACAATAATAATTAATAATTAAAAATAATAATTAAGAAGGATAAGAATTGGCCCCTTAAAATGTCCCAGTCAACTCATAAGTAAATAGAATAGATTTAAGACCGATGTCTTTTAGTTGTAGTCACATATATTATAATAGAAGCGCATGGGCCACTCTAGAATGTATTCAGTCACCTGAATATAATAATAGAATAATACTTAGAAGCCTCATGGGCTATACAGAAGACTTCAGCTAGTTTCTGATATTCTCAGAAGCAAAGATTAACCTCATTTTGTTTTGTTGTTGCCTCTCCAGCATATTATGTATTTTCACACCAATAATTGTAACATATCAAATACCTGGCCTATCATAATGGTATTATACGACATTGTGCAAACCAATTATAATAATTAGTTGCATCTGGTTCATTTTTCAATTTACCCCTAGGCTAGCTCTGGGATTCAAATTTACAAATGAAAATGAAACCAACACTAAAGAAGTTAAGATTACGGTTACAATGCCAATGTTTGTTGAAACTTGAAATTATATTAAAACATCATAATTTTAGTATTTTTATATTTTTATTTCTTATTGAAGTTAATATATTTATACAAAAAAATATATAAATATAAAAAAATAAATAAAAAAATAAAAAATCAATAAAATAAAAAATCATATTTATTTATAAAAATACAAGTAAAATAAAATTTGTTTTTTAATCTTTGTTTTTTTTTTGTACTGTATATATATTTTATTATTATATATTATATATTAATATAATATATATTATATATATATATTTATATATATTTATAATTAGTTTTTAAGCCAAATTGGTGATTTGTAGTTACACATTTGACACTGGGTGTTTGTGATTTGCATGGCTGTTTGGTTGTGAGTTGATGGGAGTTGGAAGCATTATGGTTCTTTGTTCCTATTTTATAGTTTAATAAGATTATTTTTTGTGTTTGTTT
>JABUQX010012464.1:0-15780 GCA_015478945.1 Trachelipus rathkii
TTAGAAAATTTTTTTCAGGAAAAAGTCACAGTACAGTATGTAAAACATATGCCAATATAATATATATATATATATATATATATTCATAATTATTTTATATATATATTTAATTATACTATATATATTAATTAGATACTAGTTATATTCAAATATACATATAATATTATAGGCCATGGATTTATCAGTTTAAAGAGCTTCGTTCTATGACGTATAGCTTGAAATGCGCTGAGTAGTTCACTCTGAGTGGAGTATTGCGTAAGTGACCTAACTCTTACGTCACACTGCGTATGCTACAGTATCATTTGACATTATATTATAATATACTTATATATATATACTATACTTATATATCCCTATTACGTATATATATATAGTATATATAATTATAAGATATATATATATATATATATACTATATAGATTATATATATATATCATAATATCATATATTCGTAGTGTTGATATAGTATTTTGGCGATCTGCAATATATGCAGAAAAAGCGTTACTGAAACTGACAACTGAAGGACAAAGGATTAGACTCGGCCAAGAATATTTTTTTTCTTTTTAAGTTTATCACTTGTAAATTTAATGTCTTTTGAAGACTAATAATTATAATGTATATTTTAATGATTAAAGGTGCTTCTTTTGGCTTTTTTTGCATCTAACATTTAAGCATTGGAACAACAAGTTATAACCATTCTATGCTATTTGCAGTGTGATAAGATTTACTAAACACGAGACACAAATTTCAACTTATATTGTACGTGATGGAATACATCAATCTTTTCGCAAGAAACAAGACATTATTCGCTCTCCTTGAGTAGAGAGATTGAAATCCGATTTTTAAATTTTATTTTTTGAAGCCCTGCAAAAATTTCAAACTTGTTGAGGATCTAGTATTGCTTTTCCTGATTAAATATATATATATTATATATAATATTATATATAATATATAATATATATACTTAATATATATAATATATATATATATTATTATATATATATACTTTATATATTATTTATAATGCCAAAAGTCAAACTACATAAAGGCCATATTATCTTTCGCAGGTTAATAACAGTCTATTAGTAAAAGTCTAAGGGCTGTTTTACAGCATAGTGGATCGATAAAGATCTAGCGTACTTTACGGCATGAGTCCAACGAGCCCCTAAAATGGAAGTATTTACCCTTTTGTAGGGGTTCGAGCCAGTATGGGGAGGATGGACGGGGACGTCTTCAGGTACCCGGAGGGGATGGTCGGAGAACCCCGCGACACCCAAAGACCAAAGAGCGGGTTCGGAGACCATCCCCGGAGGGATTTAGTCCCCCCCGAGTCACCTAGAGGCGAGAACCCCGACTCCTGACCATCGGGGCGGCACTTACCCGTTGAGGTCGGCTTATTCAGGTTAGTGATATCCCCACAAACAAATAAATCCCAAATGAGTTTTTGCGGCATTATTCGCAACAATCTATTCGTAATCTAAAATCTCAAAACATTTTTTGGGACATTTGATCTTTACTATATATATATATACTATTTATATATATATATTATATACTATATATTTAATTATATATATATATATATATATTATATGATAATATATACATATGATAAGCGTAAAACTTACCACTTCTGACGTCACCAGTCAACGTGGGCCCATGAAGAGACTGACGTTGGGACTATGCAACGTACCAGCGCTTCAGGTTATCTACATACGAACGAGCTCCTATAGAATGTTAAAATCTGTTCTCACCTATAAATCTTATATCATACCATATTATATATATGATATATTATACTATAAATATATTATTATATATATTATATATTGATTATATATATATATATATATATATATATATATATATATTATATATATTACACTATATATATTAATATCATACATAATATATTTATATACTTATGGTAATACTGTAGTCAAGCGACGAACATTTAAAACGCAATTTTCTAGTTCAAAAAAAATTTCATAGTTCAGAAAAGTTAAGTTAAGCTTAGGTTGTTTTATAAACCTTTTTGAGCGGCAAGCTGTTGGCATATTCAGAGCTTGCCACTAGGAATTTTCTTAAAAATAACTTTTTGAACTAGAAATTTTTTCATGATAGAAAATTTTTGGGGGTACTCAAAACTTCAATAAATGTATTAGGCTTAATTAACCATATTTTATTTATTTTTATATTTATTTTTTTTTTACAATCGACATTTTTTTTATGTTAAATAACCCCCCACCTAGTATATGAATGTATACTCATATTATTATATATAGTATCTATAATACATTATACTATCCATAGCCTATATATAACCTATACATATAATATACTCACTATATATTATACGAGATATAATATATATTATAATACGTACAATAATATATATACTACTAATAGTAACATATATAATATATATCATACTACTATATTAAAATCGTATACTAATATTACTCACCTCTATAGACTAATACTATCGCTATATATATAATATATATACATATACATACTCCATCATTTAATTTATATATTAATATATAATTACTATAATAATTATCTAATATATATATACCCTTATATATATATTTATATTAATATATATAATATTATATTATAATATATTACTATATAATATATATATATAATATATATATGTTATATATATAGTAATATTATATATATATATATATATATAGCTATATATATATATATATATATATATAATAATATTATATATATTGCCCTGATATATATAATACTATAATATACTACAATACACTAAACCTAACCCCTGAGTAGGTATAGTTAATATATATATTAGTTTTATATTTATAATATATACATATAAAATATATATAATCCACTAACTATATACTCTATATATATACTATATAATATATCACATCCCCAATACTCACTACCTATATCTACCATACCACCTCTATATAACACTACTATATATATATATACTATATTATAAGCTAAGTACTACCATAGCCTATACTCCTATCATCAGAAATATTATAATATGCCTAAAATTGCTCACACCCCGGTGATCCCAGTCGCCATCTCGCACATTGCGTACACATACAAAAACGAAATCAATATTTCAGGTATTAGTGAGTGCTTCCAACAAGCATCAGAGTAAAAGGGGATATTTTTTCTTTACCAATCAAATTCTGCTTTGCATACTCAGAAGCCAGAACGTGGTTTCCGAATATTTGTTACGTAACTCACATTGCCAATCTCACGATTTTCCAGAAGGCATTTTTCGTTGTTTATCATATTCTTTTCTCTTTACATTCGAAAATCTGTAAATATGATTGTTTGGCTTAAGTAGACATAGATTACTATGGATAATTAACATAACTTTCATACCTAAACTTGATAGGTCCTCAAACTTATTTAATTTTTTTTTTTTTTTGAATAGATTTGATTAAAATTTATGTATGATAGGGTTAGGACCAGTTTTAAGATACTCTTTTACCAACATGATAGCACAAAAGTATATATAAAAAAACCCTACAAAAGAGAAATTATGCAGTCGTATTTTCCAGATGTCTGCCGGGCCTAATATTGGGGGAAGTTGTCTCAGAAATTTGGGGGAAGACCAGGACTCTTTTTTGCCGTGACTAGAGTGCTGTAAAGTACGCTCCAATCAGTCAAATGGTGAGTCAGTACATTAGTTTTACTTTTTTGTATTGTATATATTAAGAAATACTAGTTTTTATATTTCTAAAAATTAAAAATTTACAGCACTCACGGGTCAGGGGATACAGGGGGCTGGAGTTCCCCGTTGATTACCCTTCTGTGACATGCATTTATACGTAATTAAATTTAATTTTTATACCCATTTTATGCACCAGAGCGACTTTACGAGCGTACTCGAAGAGTTCTCGAGCAAAATGAGCTCTGGTCCTTCCCAATGTTGCTGAACATTCAATATTAGACATGGCAAAACTATGAAAAATTAATTTGACTTAGAAGGACAGAAAATGAAAAAAATATTTTTTCTGCATTCTATTAACAGATAATGCATGCACCAAGGAGTATCAGCGAGGGAAGAGCAACCCCGCTACACCCCGACCGAGAGGGACTGCTGTGAGACTATAAATTTAAATATAACGTCCATTTTTAATTAAAGAAATACCAAAAAAACCCATCAACATCATAATGGATTTTTAAGTTAAACATAAAATATTGTAAAGAATGTAAGGAAACGTTTATTTTTTATGACAGGTCTCTTTTTATAAATTAAAGATTAACACTCACAATACTGTAAGTTACTTATTGAAGAAGTATTTATTAACAATACTCTTGGCGAAATATAAAACTTTTCCATGCAATAAATGTTGCTGAACTATCAAAATTATCAGTTTTGTTTGGAGCTATTAAAAGTTCTTCTAGATTACAGGATGGTCAAAGCTATTCGGACACTGGCCTACCCTAAAGATGAAAAGCAGGTGCAATAAGGTTAGAAGTGTATACGTGACGTTAAGGTAAGGTATTTAGATTAAGTTAAGCTAAGTGCAGGCTAAGATTAGGTTACTATGTTAGTCCTAACCCTAACTAAACTAAACCTCACGTCCACTTAACAATGTAACATTATGCTTCTTTACATCTTTAGGGGTAAAATCACAGCTTTCTAAGGGGTTGGGTAAATCACATTTACTCTGATATTTATCAACATATCTATTTAACAGTATAGTATCCCAGGCATGATCGATTTAATTACATCTTTTTGAAACAGTCATGAGTTCATCTAAATAAAGTAAGCATTTATATATATATATTATATATATATATACTATATATATAATATATTATTACATATATAGTATATATATATAGATTATTCAATTATATTTTATATACTATATATATAATATAGACTATATAGTATATTAATATTATTATATAATATATATCAATATACTATATATATATATATATATCGTATTATAATATATAAAATATATATATATATATTAGTATATTATTATATTAAGATATAGATATATTATATATATAATATATATATTAATTATAACTATATATATATATATATAATATATAGAATAATATACTATAATATATTGACTTAGTACATTGAACACGCGCACCGCACCGCTTTATTTCAGCGGTGCGGTGAGTCAGCTAACCATAATCTGAAGCAATTTCATAATTGTTTTAAGTTTTTTATTTAAATAATTTTGAATCAATTTGTGACGTCAGCATAATACTTTGTTAAAAGAAGAATTCTTTAGCTTATGTTAGTTATGTTATCCTTATATATTTATATATTCAGAGACAAATCCTGGGAATGCTTTTGGCATGCTGTGATCATGCAAAAGCATTGCAATTTTATGATTAATGATAGACTTTTTTTTATAAATTGGAAGACTTTCTTTTTAGAATCTGAAATGGGGTGACTCGGCAAAGCTAATAAGTCAAGGGTGCCTGGCGAATTCGAAAAGTTTTGAGAAAGCCAACTGGTATAGATTCATGATAAATAATTAGGAATTTAAAAAAATTAAGAAGAAGAAAAATAAAATATTAATATGTGAAGTATCTTTTATTATTGAGCGAATTTTTACTATTTGTCCTTATTGTATTTTTTTGTTCTCTCGGGAAATAAAACTCTGCTTAAGGAATAAAATAAATTTTATTTTTGGCACCATTCTCTGAAATGTAGATGAGTTTGTAAATATTTTAAAATCATGTCACTGTGAAGTAACGTTTAAAATTATTTTTATTTACGTTTAATTTTAAGGTGTAGCAAAAATCCTTCAAGACTCATAGGAAAGGGTGGTCGTGCGTGTTTTTTATAATTAAAATTTTTTGGTTTATTACTCTAAAAATTATTTTCATTAGAAACTGAATTTAAGGGAGAGACTAAATTAAAATAAAATATATAAGTACAACTTGAATAAGAGTTCATAGAATTTTCACGAAACATTATTTGCACATCTCGCGGAAGTAAATAAGTTACGTAATGAGCGTCGGTGCAATATTTTTCATAATATTTTTTTAATTTATTCTCTAAAAATTTATTTATTGGAGAAAATGGAGAATTTAAGGGAAACTAAGCTAGCAAAATTAATATAAATAAAATAAACGTATTTTTTTAAGCGTAAGCGTAAAAATGGCATTCAAACGCGTAGAGTCAGTTTATTTGGCGCTTTTAACGAGAACCTCACTCGTAGACGACGTTTTTCGTTTTCCGAGGTAATGGGTCTGTCGTGCAATATCTCTTTATGTTTGTTTTAGATTTAGTTGACATCTAAAATTATTTATCGTAGAATGAATTTAAGGAGACTAAACTGAGTCAAGAAGAAATATAATAAATGAAAGTAAGTATAAGATGATGAAGTAATAAGGTTGTCAAGACTTTAGAAAAAAAAATAAGAACGAAAGAAAAAAAGATAATTATCCGCTAATATGTGTTGTGAAGTAGAACTGATTATTATGTATCTAAGTCTTAAGACTTTGATTCCGTTATTATTTTTTTTTGTTTCTGTCGGGAAAAAAAAACTCGCTTAAGGAACAAAAAAATTTATTTTGCTTCACCATCTTCCGCGAAAAGTAAGGAGTGACCGTTGATTTCACGGTCGTCGTCATTAATAGTGACCTTTCGGAAAGGCCAAAACAAAAATGACTTTAAGAGCGTTTAGGAATCAATTTTTTAACGTCTTAGGTCAACTGTCGTTAAGTCGTAATAGTAGTTCAATAGGGACGTTTTCGCGGTCGGACACCTGTTTTATCAACTCAAAGGGTTCTAAATAAAATCGTCTCCAAAGGGTCGACCTGTCTGGGAAAAAAATAGAATTTTGTTTTTCTTCAAGATTGTTTTACTTATACCTTCGACTTATAAACGGTAGAGGAATCAACGTCACTATAATCATAAATAATACGCTAACGATAAGAGCAAAGGAGAAGAAAAAGCAAATAAGAACTTAAAATCGTTTCTTCTATGGAGTGTATCGAGACACGTTCATTATATTATAGTGGACGGTAGAGGAAACCCGGCCGCGATTGAACCCCTCCGAGGAACGTCTCGGTATTCTAAGAAACGTCCACTTATTGTATTTTGGAAAAAAAAAAATGACAAAGTTCAAGGGATAAAGTTAAGATAAAAATTAGGAAAAGTAGAAACTAGAAAAAATAAACAATAAATGATATGATGGATTTCGCATATTTTGCTAACGACAAAATCGACGTAAGAAATTCTAAGAAGTCTCACTCTAACGCTTCAATCGTGGCACAAATACGTATTTTACTTTCTCGGGGATATGTGCAAAATATAATTTTTCGGATCCTTAAGCGAGTTTTTTTTTTCGAGGGCAAGTGTACTTTAATATATATTTTTATTTTTTTAAATTTAGTCTCCCTTAAATTCAGTTTTCTATGAAAGATAATTTTTAGAGGTAACTAAACAAAAATTTAATTATAGAAACTACCCACCACGACCGCCAATTCCTTGCTTTGAGACGATTTTTTGACTGCACTTAAAAATTAACGTAAAATAAAAATATTAAGTCCCTCCTACGGTTCAACTCGGGCACGAATAACGTTCACTCATACTTTTCAATTTTCACAAGAGAATTGTGCAAAATAGAATTTTTTGTTCCTTAAACGCGAGTTTTTTTCCCGAGAGAAAAACAAAAAAACAAAATACCCGCCAGAATCTAGCCTCTTTAAAGACAATTGCCTAATATCAACGTTATTCCCATATATATTTATTTATATATATAATAAATTTTTTTTTACTGAAAATTTTAATTATTTATCAATTATCTATTCTAATATTTATTTATATTAATTTTTTTTTTATAGTTTAGTCTCTTAAATTCCGTTTTCTAACGATAAATAATTTTTTAGAGTAACTGAATTAAAAAAATAATAATAAAATATTCACGAGGCCATCTTACCTCGGAAAGCGTCTCTCAATTATAGTGAGCGTTTCGGTAAAGCCCAAAATAAAGACAGTCTAACGCGTTGCGTTTAGATATCCATTTTTTTTACGCTAGAACGTCGTTAGCGATTAGTTCAATAGAGTGACATTCGTCGGTAAGCGTTTATTTACCCAAAGGTCTAAATCATAATCGCTCTCCAAAAAGTCCGACCTCGAGAAAAATTGAAATTTTTTTTTCTTCAAATTTTAAACTTAACATTCGACTTATTAAAAACGGTCAGAATCAACGTCACTAGTAAGTCATAATTAAGGCTAACGGTTGATGTTCGGAGGTGTAGTTTTTTTATGGTAATGAGAAAACGTCATTATTTTATAGTGACGGCCGTAAGGAAACGCCGGCTCGATTGATCCCCTCGCGGTGATGTCTCGGGTTAACGAACCGCACATCTGCATTTTTGAAGGGAAAAAAAACGAAAAGTTCCGATAAAGTTATGATGAAAATAATGAGGAAAAATTAAGAACATAGTAAAAATAAACAAATAAATGATTATGTTGATGAAGAGTTGAAGTTCAATTTTAATATAAAGTCAGAGATGTTAATGCAAATCACTTAAAACATTAAATAATTTTTTATTAAAAATTGAAACTGCTATTTAATAAAGTATCTCACCTATTTGACATTTAATATATTCTACGTATCTATTAATATTCTTCCATACTTATTTCTTGTTATGATTTTAAACTAATTTATTTATATTTATTTTTTTTTTCTAGTAGTTTAGTCTCCCTTAAATTTTCGTTTTCTTTTAAAAATAATTTTGTGGAAGTAACTTTCCCAAATACTATAGAAATATTGGCACCGACTAGAGACCTTTTTTACGCTTAGAACGTCGTTATGCGTAATAATAGTTCCAATATGTGACGTTTCGTCGGGACTCGTTTATATCATAAAGGTATAAATCAAAAATCTCTTTCACTTTAACTTTGGTGTCCGGAAAAATTTATTACACTTTAAAGTTTTTTTGTTTGTTCAATTTTGTTATTGAAGGAAAAGTGAGTAATAAATCTGTTTAAGATTTAACTTTCAATAAAAATATGTAAATTTTATTTTTAACGATAGTTCATCCCCTGAAATCATTGCCGTTTGATCGTTCGGTCGTTTTTAAGGGTAATTCGAAGAAAAAGTCATGTATTATTTATATGAGCGCGTAGAGGCCCGCTCGATGATTGATCCCCGTCGCGAGGATGTTCGGTAATTACAGAAAGTCACATTTCTATTTTGGGGAGTAAGAAAAATGGGAAAAGTTCACGTGTAAAGTTATTGAAAATTAGGAAACGATTAAAGAAATCACGAAAAAATAAAAACAATTATGATAATAATATTAGAACAATTATCTTAATACTAAATATCGACGTAAAGGAATCTTAAGGTGCCCCACTTACGCTTCGAATTCGTGGGCACAAAAATAACTGTAACTTTGTTACGTTCTCGGGAGAAGTGTTGCAAAATAAATTTTCGTTCCTTAAGCGAGTTTTTTTTTAATTGAGTCTCCCTTAAATTCAGTTGTTCTATGAAGAATATCATTTGAGGTGAACTATAACCAAAGATTAATTATAGGAAAACTACCCGTTTTCACGGACCCCCACTTTCACTAATACGGCTGTTTGATCTGATTTTTTTGCTACAAGTTTAAAAATAGTAACGTAAAAAAATTTATTAAGGGTACTGCGCTCCTTACTAATCGTGCGTTCACCGTATCGTCGGGGCAAAGAATAAGGTTACCACAGGTTACTTTTAAGAGATGTTGTGCAAAATAATTTTTTGTTCCTTAAAAAAGTTTTTTTTTGTGTTCTCTCGTAAGAAACAAAAAAAAAATAATATCGGAATTGCTAAGCCTTTAAAGATTGCTAATAATAAGTTATGCTAGTAGTGCAAATTCACCCTGCCATTATGCGTGTCTTTTTTCTTTGTCTTAAATGCTGATTTTTTGTGCATATAATTTCTTTTTTTGTTTTTTTTGTATGGTCAAAAGAAATTTTTTTTGTTCCATAAGCGAGTTTTTTTTGTATCCCCGAAACAGAAAAAAAAAAAGAAATATATTGGATTAGTCTGTATAAGAAATTCTAATGAATATTATTGCACATGATGTGGATCTATTATTTTCTTACGTTCTTAAAATGATGGATCGCAACATCTTTTTATTTATCATCAATATATACTATATAATTTATATTAACTTTTTTTTTATAGTTTTTATGTCCCTATGATATCCATTTTAGTAGGATACGATTCGAGGTTATAAATTTAAAAAAAAAAAATTAAAATATGCCACGATGCCGATGTTACCGTCGAAACGTGCCTCGTTCATTATGGTGACGGTTTGGTAAGATCCCAATAATGATCTACGCGTTTAGAACCCTTTTTTAAGCTTAGAACGGTCGTAAGCGTAATAATAGTTCCATTAGTGAGTTCATCGAAACAGTTTATAACTCAAAAGGTCTTAATCAAAATCGCTCTTCAAAAAGCGAGGGCTTTGGTACTAAAAGTTGTCAATTTTTTTTTCTCAAATTACTTAACTTATACCCTTTGTGACCTATACAACGGTACAGAGAATAAACGTACTATAATAATATTAATATTTATGACGATAGTTCATCCTGAAATTTGCTGTTTGATCGTTCGAGTCGTTTTTATTGGTAATCGAGGACGTCATTATAATTATACGTGAGCCGTGTAGAATGGAACCGGGCTCTGATTGATCCCTCCGAGGATCGTCTCGGTGATTACAAACGTTCACTCTCCGGTAGTTTTGAAGAAAAAAAAGCAAGTTTACGGGATAAAACGTATGATGAAATAGGAAAATAAGAACATGAAAAAATCAACAATTAATGATTAGTGCCGTTAATTTTTTGGAATATATTCTTATATATGAATATCTAATAAAAAATTTAAAGGTCCCCACTTGTGGTCGCTTCGATCGGGGCTCTAAATATCGTAACATTTTACTTTTCGGGAGATGGTGCAAAATAAATCTTTCGTTCCTTAAGCGAGTTTGTTTTCGAGTTCGTGGGCAAGTGTGCTTTATCTATATTATTATTTGTTTTGTTTTTATCTTTGAGTCCTGGAGAATTGAAGTAAGTATGAAATTATAAATTGTGTAAATAGCATATATAACAGAAAAATATTTTAAAGAACACGAAGCACGACGGTGACGTCCATTGCTTCCTATTTAGGCTTTTGAGGCGATTTTTTTTGCTAGCACATTAAGAAATTTTAAACCGTAAAACAAATCTTAATAGTCCCTCCTACAGCCGTATAAGTATATTAATATGTGACGCTTTATTTGTACCGTTTATTTAAGTAATAGGTCTAAGTCAATAATTTGAAAAATATTTGCTCAATTTTTTTTCGGAGGGTTTCGACTTTTTTGGGTAGCGATTTTGGGGGGAAAAATTAGGAAACCCCCTTTTTTTTGAAGTTTATAAACCGGGTTTCCGATGAAAGCGCGTCACTATTCGTAAAAGATTTTACGGTCTTAAACGATGTTCTAAAGCGTAAAAAATGACATTCTAAAAAAGGCGTAGAGTCATTTATTTGGGCTTTTACGAAACGTCACTTTATGACGACGACGTTTCCCGAGGTAAAGTGGGGCGTCTGGCATTATTTTTTTATTTTTTTTTATTTAGTTCTCGTCTAAAAAACTAAAAATTATTTATCGTGAAAATAGCGCCGGAAAAATAATCTGAATATAAAAAATATTAATATAAAATATTAAGTAGATGAACGATAAATAATTAATACTTTAAGAAGAATTACAGAACGTAAGAAAACATAATTTATTATCTGCCAGACGACCAGTTGAATGTATTTATCAAATTTTCTTTAACGATGGATTTCCGTGAATTAATTATTTTTGTTGGTTTCTCTCGAAGAAAAAAACACGGTCGCTTAGAACAAAACATCTTATTCTGGGCACCATACAATTATTCGTAACTATTTAATTATTATTTTTGTTTTTTTAATTTTAGTCTCCCTTCAAAATTCGGTTTCCGACTGTTAATGATGTTTTTTGTGGGCTAACTAAACTAAAGTTTTATAAACAAAATATTTTATAGAGATTTTAGTATTGCGTATCTTGGAAGTTACAGATATTTTTTGGTTAGACTTATTCGATTTATTTTGGATTTTTCTTTTAATATGTAGTCTGCCGTAATTTGGGTTTCCTTCCTATGTTTAATTAGTTTTTAGAGGCAATTAATCCTAAATATTTTTTTAAAACATATAATAATAATAGTCCTACAAAAGAAACCAATTTCCGCTAGATACAGGATACAATCTTATATAAATTATTTTTTTTTCTTGTCTTAGTCTTAAAGTACACTTGCCCTCGATAAAAAACTCGCTTAGGAACGAAAATTTATTTTGCAACATCTCCCGAAGAAGTAAAAAAATTACGGGGGTTCATTTTGTGGCCCCGGAGTTGTTTTGTTGGGTTTCCTTCAGGAAATAAAAACTCGCGTTAAGGAACAAAAATTTATCTTTGCACGACTATCATTATTCGTATACTATTATTATTTATTTTATTTATTTTTTAATGGGTTGTTGTTGGTTGTTTTAGTCTCCTGTTAAATTGTTTTCTAGTTTTTAGGTTTGGGGTAACTAAATAAATTTTTAAAAACAAATATTTATTAGAAGATGTGTGTATCGTAATCTATGAGAATTAAATTGTTTGGTAGACTTATATTATTTATTTAATTTTTTTTTATATTTAATATACGTAAAATATATACATTTTTTTTTCTAATGTTAATTAAGTTTTTAGTGGCAAATTAAAACTAAATATTTTTAAAAAAAATAAATTGCAATGAAACGGCAAATTTGATCAAAAACAGCTTCTGTAAGAAGCGGATCTAGTTTAGAACAGCATGGACGTTGACAAGATCATCTCTAGTATCTAATAGTATAAAGATAGATTGATTTATTTCGTATTTGGGAAGAAAAAACATTAAACACTGTTCTCACAAATATTTATTTCTAAAATAGTGACAGACAACGAAACCGAAATCTTTAGATATTGTTTGGATTTAAGGAAGTTCCGTCGGCCGTGGGTGCTTTATAAATATTTTTGGAGAAGTAGAGGTTGTGTTTTTTTTTCTAAAAATAATTAATGACATAATTTAGGTCAGTAAACCAAAATAAAAGGGGGATATGCTTGTTGCAAATTTTTTTCTAATATTTCACACCCTATTATAATACATATAAGTAGTATTATTGACATAAAAAATAATTATCGAATGGCTCATATACGTTTTTCGATAATTTTTTAAATTTTTCGCACTTCTTTAAGAAGAACATTTTCCTGCAGGGATTATTAAAGAAGAAAACAAGAAAAGGGGTGCCTTTATGCCTTCTTTCCCCAGTTCTCTTTCCCATGTATGCACGTGAGCAGAATGTTCTCGCTTTGCATTCGTTCCGGCTATGTGGAAACTCTTAGAGCCATTGTATCTTGGTATTTGAGTCTGATTTACTAGATCAATTAGGATTATTCGAGAGCGGTGTGTTAAACATGTGCCTATCTGTGTTGTGGTTGCCGGATTTGAAGAATTTCGCGGATCGGTTCTGGCGGATTGTGAGAGACGTTACAGCTCTTCGGTTGTGGTTTCTGGGTGGCGCTGTGTGTCTCTGGATTTTTGTCCAGGGTTGCTCTGACCTGGTGTCATTTTCGGAGTACTACTATGGTTTCCACATGGTTTTGGATTTGGCGAATCCTTGCATTTGCACACGTAAGTATGAGATTGCGGTGTGTCGTTAACGAATTCCATGATAATGAGTGTATGTTTCATTCTTTGCGTATTTTTTCTATATAAACAATTTCGCAGGGCATCGCATTTTATTTAATTTCTTGTCGGGCATATTGTTTTTTTTAGAGTCTGTCGGGTATGTTCCTGAGAGATATGGTAAATACGTTTGACGATGCTGTGACGTGAGCGGGGGTTGCTAGAATTCCTTGTACAAATAGGAGTTTTGGTGGAAATGGAGATGGCATAGTTGTTGTCTGCGTAATATCAGGCGTATACAAGTGATTTGTTATAAAATGGTCTTGGCAAATATTCAAAAAGACCGGAGTGGGTATGAGCCGTGGCTAGTGGGACGCAAAGCTTTCTTACTTCTCTCTGGTGAATTGTGGTTTCTGCTTTTGGCGTCTGAGGCCAAAGGGTGTTGATTGATAGCACCAATGTGTGTATGGATAGCTATTGAATATAAGTCGATAGTTTGTCGATGCACTTGGCGGTAATTAACATTTCGCGTCTTCGTATTGTGCTCGAACAGTGAGAAATGAGTAAAAAATGGGTCTGGGAGGTTCTCGTCATTGTAATAATGAAAAAGCTCGGTTTGTTATATTAATTTTCTTAATTGCTTCCAAATTAAATTTATCTTTTAAATTTGTTAATGGGCAGATTAATTAAATTTTAATGAGATTAACTAGTCTTCGTAATATGTATTAATTTGTAAAATAACACAGCATCTTTCATTGGACTCTTTTCGTTTCTTTTTGTCCAATGTGGCATACTTTTTGTGGCCAAGTTATTGTGCCGTGACTTTTTTTTGCGAATCGTTCCATATTTTGCTGTTGCATTTAACTAAAGTATGGTTTAACATCTTGGCGGTGCGTATTGACGGTTTTGGTGGCGGGCATGACTCCGTGCTGCTGCGTCAAGGACCCAGAGCTTTCTGCTGCGTTAGAATAGTAAGTATGCTCAATACCTACATCAATTGTATATGGCTTTTTAAAATCAGGTTTATATATTTTTTAATTTCCGTTATATGGAGGACAAATGCGCATGTGAGCGAATGGGAAAAAGTGTCGTGAAGTAAAAAAACAGGTTTAAAATTCGCTTTGGTGAGAATCTAGTTAATATAAGAACACATATCTCGGTAGAGGGGAACCCGTGTACAATGGTTAAAAGCGAGCGCAGTGAGATCTTTTTTCTTAAGAAAACTAATTGGAAGTGATTTCGAAAGGTCATTGGCGTTTTGTGGTCAGGAAGATAAAATAGGTAAGAGAGGCCGTTCGAAGTGTTGCTGCTTGTTGTAAACAAAAATAGATCACTAAAGATAAGAGTCGGCTTGATGTTAAATAGGATTCATCGTCGATTACTATGAGGATGTGTGCTCATATTATTAAAAGTGATAAGGCATCCGGGCTGGTGGGCTGGGAGGTGGGAGGCGTGCGACTATTATTCTGGGATCTCGGGATTTTGTTGTGTTTTTTCGTCACTTCTGTGGAATATCTCGTAGATGGGCGGCATTGCTTTGTAGGCATTACTTGCATGTTTGCTTGGGAGCTGGGGAGTTCATTGGTCTTGTATTATGCATTTTGATGCCGAAGGTTATTGTCGGCTTTGAATACACAGCCTTGATCTTCCGGTGGATTAAGCAATGCCTTGGTGTATGCATAGATTATCTCCCGGAAATATGCGTGTCACTATTCATCTTCACTATTTTTGACTCAGATACCAAGTCAGTTTCAGCAGGAAGAACTGAACTGTTTAAAAAATTACGTGCGGTCTATTTTTTGGTTCTCCAGAAAGTGACGCAATATATCAGTGTCGTTTTCATGTAGCGAGACAAACATTGAAGAAAATAAATTGAGGTCTTGGTGCCTATGAAAGGATGCTATAATATTTTCCAATAAATAAAAAATAAAGTGCTAGAAAAAACGCTAAAAGGAATTTTAAAAGAAAAAAATGTGAAATTTTTTTAAAAAGCTTTTATTGTAAAAGGTATACTTTTATTCTTAAACCACTATTTTCTTTTTAAAATACGTGACAGTGTCGTTTCGTAGGATATATAT
>JABUQX010012466.1:0-7500 GCA_015478945.1 Trachelipus rathkii
TACATATACATAGTGTAATATAGTACATATAGTGGTGGTAAAGAATAGCTACAATAATAAATAATAAATGGATTACAGGTAAAGGTACACACACATTGTTTTATAACACCGCATTACATTTTCACTTGGCTTTTTATTACATCTATAAAATAGTATGTTCTAGATCTACAAATACAAGTCATTTAAATATTGTCAATTATGTAGGCTCGTGTCTCACTAACGCCTTCCGTCAGCACATATGTAAAAAGTTCCCTCTCTGATATCATGGTGTATTTAGATTCCGGATCGTCTGTGTAAATGTACAAAATTACATTTCTATATAATTTTTTAATCTAAACATAACTGGGAAGGTGATTAATGACTTGCAATTGTTATTGTGATTCTTTTTATAATTTATAAATTACTTAATTACTTTTCATTTATTTTTTTATTTCATTCATTACTTAATTTAAATAATAAATAATTAATTATTTTATGCCTGATGAGCGGCATTTATTTGCTTATTATAAATTAACCCAGCTGCTCCTATATTAAGAAAGAAGAAAATAAAAAGTAATTCTTTGAAACAGCTGACCAAATGAGTCGGTCACTGCTACTCCTATATCTGAACTAATTACTGTTACACTCCTACATCTGAGATATTAATTAAAATTACTTGCTATAACTGCTACTGCTACTTTTGATTTAACTACATTAACTGCTAATTTTGAACTACTTGCAATTACTACTGCTATATCTGCTGCAAGATTTGTTATAACTATTACAAAAGCTATAACTGCTATGTTATAACCTAGATTGTACTTGGAAATTTAAGCTACCAAGCTTATAACATACCACCAATGCTGTTTATTGTGTAGCTACTATTTTTTATATTAATATTTATTGTTGGCCAACAACTTATTAATTCAGCTTTTTTACTGTTTTTGAGATTAAATGCCAGAAGAGGCAAGAGTCAAAGCATTTGAACAGAGGCTTACAATTATCTGGATGGAAGAGAGTTAAATAGGCAAGAGAAGATTTAAGGCTACCAATTTATTGGGTAAGTAGATGCAGTTTATCAGGCTGTTATTTTACTTTTGCTTAGATCACTTTATTTATATAAAGTATGCCTTAATAGGCAGAGTTCCTGTTAATTATTAATTAAATTTTATAAATTTAAAGGTTCATAGCCACATTTGGCCTATTTGCACAGTATAGAAAGGATCACAATTTTGAGGCAACTTTTTAATCATTTCTTGTAAGTTGTGCATCATATATATAACATCAAATATTTCCAAAAATATAGATTTAGGAAGTTGGTTTTTTGAAAGTACCAACTTTTAAAAGGCTCCCATTTATTTTTTCAGCTGGGAGCTTGTTACTGCTGTGATAGAGCTGGGTTGGCTTGAGGCTGGAAGCATCTTTCAACATCTTTTTATTTATGTATTTATTCTCCTTGAAACTAAAAATATAATTTAAAATATTCATTAATAGTCATTTAAGCAAAATTAAAAGTAAAGTTTTTCCTTTTTTTTATTGTCTTTATATTTAAATATTTTTTATGCAAAGTAATCAAGATTATTAATTCCTGATAATTTTTTGTATATGAAACCCTCAGCGGGATTTTCAATCTCTATATCTTGATTTTTTTGTATATGGCATCCTCAGCGGGATTGTCTGCCTAACTTTCTTCTCAGATTAAAGCCTCCAAAGCCTGCTCCTGGTTATTTAATAGTAATATGCTGGGTTCAAGTTGTGGTCAATATTGACAGTGTAGTAGTGGTGTAGCTAAGCTATTAAATTATATTCATCAGCATTATATCAGTGCTGCTGAAATATTCATATTTATATATTAAGATTATTAATCAATTATTGGGAATGTTTGGTAATTGTGGAGTTCAGTGACACCTTCCATATATTGGTCTACTGTCCATATTTCCAAAAATTGGTAATTGTGGAGTTCAGTGACACCTTCCATATATTGGTCTACTGTCCATATTTCCAAAAAAGGGTAATTGTGGTGTTCTGTGACACCTACCATATATAGGTTCATTCCAATTATAGGTTTTTTTATCCTGTATAAGGCTACTAACCTATTAATAATTTTAAAAATTCCACCTATAAGGTTAATTCTGCCTATAGGGCTTGATATTTAATATTTAAAATTCCACCTATAAGGTTAATTCTGCCTATAGGGCTTGATATTTAATATTTGATACATTTAAATTGAATGAAATTTCAGTATTTTAAATTAAAATAAATTAAATTGATTTTTTTTTTCATTTAAATTTAATCATTTAATATTTAATATTTGATTTTCATATTTAATATTTAAAATTTGACAAATTCATATTTTGATCATGGATTCATATGATCCAAGAGCAGAAATAAAATATATTTCTGATATTACTGACAGCCCTTCTGAGGTTGGTTTTAGTAAAAAACCTTATTAGTAGAAGAGGGGCCAAAAGATCTTCTTGCACAAAATTAATTAACACTGTGTATACCAAATTAGCAAGTCTCTCAGTAGAAGAAAAATATTCATATTCTGAGACTTTAAAAGAGTTTAAATTAGAGCTTAAAAATTTGAATGAATTAATATCAGAGAAATTTGTACTCTGCCCAGAATATGATTTTAGAAGGCAGGAACAGATTGATATGAAAAATTCAGATTATAATGTTAATTTAGGTGTCATTATAAATACACTTGATATTTCACATCATACACATCATAATCAAAATCAATCACCACCTACTCCAACTAATGCTCAACATATAAAATTTCCACCTATAGATCTACCATCATTTGATAGTCAGCCAGAAAATTTAAATCAATTTATTTTTTCATTTGAGAGCATCATGAACAACCGCAGTTTTTCACAATTTGAAAAATACAGGTATTTAGTAAAGCAGGTATCTGGCCCTGCTAAGGTATATATTGAAAGTCTTAAAGTGGAGGATCAAACCTATGATGTGGCAAAAAATTTATTACTTAAGGCTTTTTCTTCCAAAATAGGGCAACAATTTTCTGTTATTGAAAAAATTGTAAAATTAAAGCTGCAGAATGTTTCTAGTATGATGGAGTGGGTTAGTGAATTGAGAGTTTTGAAAGATCAGATGGTGAGATTAGATGTGGATGGTCAGATTTTTATGCAATATTTTGTATGGCAGGGAATATCTGATAAAATAAAAAATTCATTTATGACTGTTAATAATGATGCCAGACCAGATTTAAATTCCATATTAGATACCTCCTTTGAGGTGCTTAATAGGTTGAAAGAGTGTACAAGGGAGAATAACTCTGGTAGCTCTATAAAAAATACATCTGCTGCATCTCAGGAGAAAAAGGCTCTAAGCCTAGCAGCTGCAGTTGATTTAAAAACAAAAAATGTGTCAAGTAGACCAGCAAATTGTGTTCTGTGTCATCATTTAAAAATTGATGGGTATGATACCCATTATATAAGTAAGTGTCAAAAATTTGATAGTCCTGAAAGTAGGATAAAGAAAATAAAAGAAATTGGAGGATGCATTTTGTGCAGTTACCTAAATCATGATCAGTCTCAATGCAGGTATAGGTTCAAGAACCCTTGTTATAAATGTGGTAGAAATCATTTTTCCTTTTTGTGTAATAAGATTAAAAATAAAATTGGTAACACAGTGCAAGATAAAAAGAATTCAACTGCATCCCATAATGCAACTACTAGTAATGTGGTTGGCTTGGAAATTTCACCATGCTCAAATGATGAGTCTTGTGATTTGGAAATTAATTCCCTTAATACAAGCCTCATTAGTAATTTTATTTTGCCAACTTTTACAGCTAAAACTTATTTGGCTGAAGGTGAAACTGCACATTCTAGAGTACTTTATGATTCAGCTTCAGAGTATTGTTTTGTGTCCTTGTCCTTAGCAAATAAATTAAAATATAAAATTATAAATGCTGATATAAAAATAAATGTCAAAGGATTTAATGAGGCTAAAAGCTACAAGACCAATATCATAGAATTTAACATCACTCTGGGTAAAAAAGAAGTAACCATAGTAGCTGCAGTTATTCCAGAAATTAGGCCTAAAATTAAACTTGAAAATTCAGAAAATATTAATGAATCCTTTAAGAAAGCCAATATAGAATTAGCTGATAAATTTTTGAATGATGAGGTGGGAAATATTGATATCATTTTAGGAGTAAATGCAATACACATTATTCCAGTACATGCTGGTACTTTGGGTACAAAAAATGAAAAATTCTTGTTTTTTTACACCTGTATAGGCATTATGCTTACTGGTAATGAGTCTGTCATTTTGAAAAATTTAAATAACCTTCATGTTGTGAAGAAATTTGTGGACAAAACTAATGACTACTGTAATGCCATCCCTAACCTTATAAAAAAGAAAACTCCAAAAAGTAGTAATAATAATAATAAAAAAGGTGAAGCTCATGGTAGTCCTCATAATAATAATAATAATAATAATAATAATAATAATAATAATAATAATAATAATAATAATAATAATAATAATAATAATAATAATAATAATAATAATAATAATAATAATAATAATAATAATAATAATAATGCATTAGAGAATGGTAATGATTTCTGACTACAAGAATCTTCTATCTCTTGTAGTTACATTGCCTGTAATTTGCCTGAAGATTTTAACCTTTCTAAAGCTAATAATGAGCAACTTAATATGTCACTTAAAAAATTGATGAATTATGATGAATATTATGAGCCATCCTTTTCTGATGAAGATGAACAACTGGTTAGGTATATAATTAGTAATGCAAAGTGTCATGATGATGGCAGACTGATACTTCCATGTTTATGGGATAATAGAGTAATAAATTTGTTACCAAATAATTATAAATTAGCCTCCAGTATTTTAAAATCTACTTTAAAAAAGATTCAGAAAAATCCTGATAAATTTGAACAATATAATAGCATTTTTATGGAGCAATTAGAATCAGGTATAATCGAAAAAGTTCCTATTAATAAATTAAAAAATAATAAAGAAGTTTCTTTCATGGGCCATATGGGTGTTTACAGAGAAAATGTTCAAACCACCAAATGCAGAGTAGTATTTTTAAGTAATTTATGTGAAAAAACAAATGACACTGCTCTTTCTCATAACCAAGTTTCCCTACCTGGTCCCAATCTTAACAATAAATTAGAGATAGCTTTGACACTTTTAAGGTTCAACAGGTTTTTATTGGTTTATGACTTGGTCAAGGCTTTCCATCAGATATGGTTACCATATATTGATAGTTTAAAATTACATTTTCTTTGGGTTAAGGGTATAAATGATTTTTCTGAGGTGGCCTACAAAATGAACAGATTGCCCTTTGGTATGAGGTTCTCACCAAGCTTGCTTATGGTTGCCTTATATATTATATTAATTTTACATTGTAATATTCATGACCCATTTGAAAGTAAATTAAGAAATATGCTTTATAATTTGTCATATATGGATAATCTTGCATTTTCATCTAATTTTGAATCTGATATTAAATTGTCATTTCACAAGTCAATTAATATTTTTAGTCAATATGGCTTTAATTTGCAGCAATTTGGTTCAAATTTGATGGAATTGGAATCTGAGTTTTGTGAGGATTCTGAAGAACCCTTACAAACCAAATTATTAGGTATTTTGTGGTCTAAGGACCAAGATCTTTTCACAAATAAACCTGTAAAATTAAATTTAGAGGCCAATACTTTAAGAACCATACTTTCATCTGTGAATAGTTGCTTTGATCCACTTGCACTGACTTTACCTTGTAGAAATAGGGCAAAACTGTTTCTGCATGAGTTGCAGATGGATAGTAGCATCACTTGGGATGACCCTTTAAGTGATGACAGATTGAGAGAGTGGAAAAAGATTTGTAAATTATATAATGCTGGTGTTGAGCCTTCCATTCCCAGGTACATTGGGAATTACACTGGTAATTATGATTTAATGGTCTTTACAGATGCCAGCAAGGATCTCTATGGATGTGTGATTTATTTAAAAAATCTTGATACACATTCCCTTCATTATCTAACTGCCAAAAACAAAGTAGTGGTAACAAAAGGGGTTGGTAGAACCATCCCTGTGTTAGAGCTATTTGCAGTGGCCCATGGAGTGGTTTGTGTGATAGATTTATATTCTCAATTAACAAGGGCATTTTGTCCCATAAATATTAAAAATTTACATATTTTCACTGACTCCATGATTTCCTTAAGCTGGTTGGCAGCTAAAGTTAACAAGACCAGCAAGGTAGAGAAAAAGGGTACCATAATTAATAATAAATTAAATAATATAATGAAACTATGTGAGAGTCATAAGGTTATTTTTCATCATATTAAGGGTCCAAATAACCCTGCAGACATGGTAACTAGGTGTGTATCTCACAAAGTGTTACAGAAAACAAATTATTTTAAAGGTCCAACTGAAAATGAATGTGTTGACACTTTCTCATTTGAAGTCCCTTTCAATATTCATTTTAACTTTCAGATTAATAGTATTTCCTCTGATCAGTGGGAACCAGTAATAGCACTAAATAAATTTTCTTCTATTGGGAAAATGTGCAGGGTGACTCACTATATTAGGAAGTACATATTTACACTAAAATTTAGAGTAAAGTAAAAAAAAACCTTCTCTCTTCCCTTCTATGAATATGAATTTTAATTATAAAGATAGTTGTTCATTGGTTTATAAAGGAGCCCAAAAAACTAACTTTTCAGATACATATGATTATTTATTGAATCCTCTTGCTGTAAAATCAACTAATCTAGCTAATCAATTAAATTTGTTTTTAGATTCTGATGGCTTAATTAGAGTTAAATCTAAATTTGGTAAATTAAAAAGTAATTATAATGAAAAATTTCCTATATTATTGTCCAAAGATTGTCCCTTTACAAACACACTCATTTTTGAAACTCATATTAAAGCTAAGCATGCAGGAGTCTATAAATTGCTTGCACTTCTTAAAAAGGAGTTTTACATACCATCTGCATATGTCACTGTAAAGAAATGTATTAAAACTTGCCTTGTTTGCAAAAAACTATATGGTAGGACAATAAAAATAAATCAGAATGACTATACAGAATTTAGAATATCTCCTAAGGAGATTCCCTTTAGGGAGGTTGCCTTAGACCATATTGGTCCATTTACTATAAAAAGTAATGATATTAATGTTAAGGTGTACATACTTATTATAACATGCATGTGGAGTAGGGCTGTAAATTTGTTGTTATGTAAGCATATTGATTCAGAATCCTTCATTAATGCCTTTCAAATGCATGTGTATGAATATGGATACCCTAAAAAGATATTAAGTGATGCTGGATCACCTATAGTTTCATCCTTCAAAGTAATTAAATCATTTTTGAATGATGTAGAGGTAAAGAATTTTTTGAAGGAAAAAGATATTGAAAGTTTGGACTTTTCCACCTATCCACCCCATTCCAGTTTTTTAGGTTCAGTTGTAGAATCTCTTGTAAAACAAGTTAAAAATATGGTGTATAGCAGTATTTCTAAAAA
>JABUQX010012467.1:0-5000 GCA_015478945.1 Trachelipus rathkii
TATTTTATTGTTGTCTTCTTTTATTTGGCGCCATCTTTAATTATATTTTATATTATTTTTTATATATTTTATGTTTATATTTATATTATATATATTATATATTATATATATTATTTATTTTTTATTATTTTTTATATATATATTATTATATTTTATAAAAGGTATTTCATATGTATAGTTATTTATATTATATTATAATTTTTATTTTATTATTTATATTTATTTTTTATATTATATATATTTTATTTTTTGATATTTTTTTATTATATATATTTTATTATTTATTCATGTGAGTATATGTATGTTATATTTTTTTTTGAGGTATTGTTTGTGTTTGTTCTCTTCTTTTTTTTTTGTTTATTTGTTGTTTGTTGGTGGTTGTTTGGTAGTGTTTGTTTTGGTTTATGTCTTCCCGCGGTCGAGAAAACGAGTTTCTGGATGACGCCCATGTTTGGTGAGTGAGTTAGAGTATTTTGAGTTATTATTTTGTGTCGCGCTCTTACTCTGGTGAGTTATTTATATATTATAATTTATTATTATTTATATATTTACTATAATTATGTTATTAGGCTAAATAGTCGTTTAAGGGGGGGGGTGTTTTTTTTTTTTTTTATGTGTTTTTTTTTTTTATTTATATATATATATTAATATATTTATATATATTTAATATTTTTTAATATATATATATTTTATTTATTATATATATATTATATATTTATTATATATTGTAATAGGTCGGTAATCATATACATAATGTAAAAAGTATAACAGTAATGTATTTTAGGTTTATTTAAATCTATTCTCTTTTTTATAAAGAGTTATGATCGTTTATTTAGATTCTTTCTCTCACGAATAGAGGAGTAAGAGAGCGTGGTGGTCTGTGAAAGGAAAATGAACGTTTTAAGTTGAGTAGTTTATTAAATGAAAGTTATTCAGTGATGAAACGGTAATGTTTTAATAGTTTTTTTAAAATTTAAACGTAGTTCATTTTGTTTTATGGATAGTCGGTTTTCTTATTGAAAAAAATTTATATTATTTTTTTTTTTATATAGGTGAGCTTTCCTAGATCCTGTACTGGAAAACTGTGGATGTTTTACGAGTCTAAACATAACTGCTGTTCCAGAAGTGATTAAATTTAAACTAATGATCTTTCCTTGAATTAATGTGAGACGGACTGATTTTGTGATTGCTCCAAATTTAATTTATGGTGATTTTCAAGGAGAACATTATCTAGTGATTGAAGTTTCAAAAATGGAGGTACAGGTTTGTAATAAATTGAAAGTTATAACTCATGTATCATTGAATTTTTTTTTATGGATATCGTATTTACTACTAGTGATTTTTTATCATTCTGTCTATTTGAGACTTTTATTTACTCTTAATTAAGTTGAAAATACTTGATTCTCTTAGTGTTCTAATATCTAACTAGGAAATGTTTATTGTAATGTAAATTTCATTGTTTGCCTATGTTTTATTATGTATTTTACTCTTTAGTTATTATATAGTTTAAATTTGAATTGTTGAGACTAAATTCCTTGTGTAAATGTATTTGAATATAGAGTTTTTCGGTACTTGATTATTTATTTTATAAGATATTGATAAATTTATTAATTTTTGAGTTTTTTTTGCTATTTTAAAATAGTTAATTTAGTAAACTTTTGACTCTATGGTCTTTCTGATGTTAGTTATCTCTCTCATTTTTGTGAAACTTGTGCTTTCTTGAATTCTTCGTCTTCCTGAATATGTTTACTGAATTGGTGCTTTATTTATTAGATATAAAGGACTTGAAATATAATTTACTTTGAAAATTTGAATGTGTATACCACAAAGCCTATTGAATTTTAGAATATGGTTTTTAATGTATTTTTTCATTATTTCATTATTTGTTCATTAATTATCTGCTATTATAAAATTTTAGTTAGTTTACTTTTCATCCTCTATCTCCTCTATTATTTTGTTTGTCAAATATTATATATTATTGCTATTATATCAGAGACAAATCGGTTATAAGTGGTGTGCTTGTCGCAGAGTATGGAATGAACCCATTGCTTGTTTTTTTTATATATTTGCAAATTGTGGAATATGGTGATAGGATTATGATTAGTCTAAATAATTCTTTTTTTTTTAATTATTTATGTTCGAGATAATTCCAAACTTTATAAGTTGGGAGATATGTAGGCGGTTATCAAATCCAATAGTAAATAAGATAATACATGAGTGTATGTAGGTTTAAACTCTCTATTCTTATTCATTTATATAGAATATTATGATCGTTATATTAGAATTATCTCTAAATCGAATAGTAGGAGTAAGGTGACTGGGGTCGTGAAAAGGAGATAAGAAACGTTAAATTAGTTAGAGTTTAAAGAAAGTTTCCCGCGTGAATGAAAAGAGGTAAGTTTAATTGAATAGATGTTTTAGAAAATTTGTTTTTGTTTAGTTATTATGTTTCTTGGCCGATATTTTTTGTTATTGGATGATCGGGTGGTGTCTCTTCAAGTGAGAGGTTAATGTAGTATATTCTGTTATTAGGTGAGTTTTTTATTCTCTCTATGATCTTCTTCTGAAATTATCTTTTGATGTTTTAAACGAATGTCTAAACCTCTATTCCCGTGCAGGATATTGTAATTTAAGAATATGTACTTTCCTTGAATTGTGATACGTAGCTAATTGTGATAGCCCAAGTTAACTATGGGATTTTCAGGTAGTAACATGTCTAGTTAGATTGAAAGTTTCATAAAATGGAGAAATATCAGGTATGTATATAAATTGAAAAGTTGTAACATGACAATCGTTAGAGTATTAATTTTTTTGGGATATTCGTATTTTACTATCAGTGATTTTATTATCAATTCTGTATGCATTTTTGAGAAACTTTATTTACTATATAGTTGAAACTTGAATTATCTTAAGTGTTCAACTTACAGGAAAAATAAATTATTGTGAAATTTCATGTTTTTGGCCAGTTAAATAATGTATTTTTAACTTGCTTTTAATAAAAGTTTAATTTTTATTTGCAACTTCATTATTTGTGAAGAGTTGCGTACATTTATTTTAGTTGTTTTTCCGTACTGATATTATTATGAGATAAATTTATTAATGACGTGTTGGTATTTGTTGTCGAACTTCTAGTTATGTAACAACAGAGCTCTTGGCGTTCTGAGTTTTCATCGGGGTTATTGAATTGTGCTTTCTTGATCTGCTTCTTCTCCGTGTTATGAATTAAGTGTCTTTATTTATTTTTTATTTATTTATTTTATGGTGTGAAGATTTTACTTTAAAATGTTAGATAATTGTGGTGAGAGCGTGCTCCAGCTTATTTTTGTAACTCTTTTTAGTGGTTTATTATTTTTTATGTATTTTATTTTGTTATGTCGATATTTTTATATAAGTTTGGTGGTGTTGTACTGTGTGCATCCTCTCTCATTTTTGGTTTGCATTTTTTTATTTTATTATTTGGAGTTAATCAAGAGACGGAGTGATATCGGTTATATATATCTTTATTTATATATATTATTATTTTTTTTTATTTATTTTTAGTTTATTTGGATTTTTCATAGGTTATTATGGTTATAGGTAGTATATAATATAGGTTAGAGTTATAGGGTAGGCTGGAGGTAGGAGGTACGGGTAGAGTGATCGGCTGTTTGAGGTATTATATATACTAATATATATTTTTTTTTTTTATTAGTATTTTTTTTTTGATGTTATTGGTATATAGTAGTGTTAGTATATTTATTTGTTAGTTATAGTATTTGTGTATATTAGGATGTGAGTGGTGGCGTAGAGTGGTGGTATATATGTCTGGAGGCTATATGGAGTAGGGTATGGTGAGATGAGGGATTGATTATTTTTTTTTGTGGTTTTTTTTTGGTCTTGCTTATATATTTTAGTGGTGATTTATCGGTGGGGTGAGCTGAGAGTTGAGTGATGGGGTATAGGTGGGGAGTTAGGGTTATTATTTTTATTTTATTTATATAATTATTATTTTTGGTGTATTATTTATAGGTTGATTGCTTATTTATTATAGTTTAGTTTGTTAGTATTTGATGATATAAGTAGGTGGTGTTCGTGTATGAGAGGGTGGTAGGGGGTAGTAGGAGTGGTGATGGTAGTGTAGGTTTGAGGTAGTGGGTTGTATTTATTATATTATATTTATTTGTGTATATATATTATATGTGATAAGTCGTTTATAGTTTTCTATTTAGTGTTTATAGTTTTTCGTGTAGTATTAGGTATGTTAGGAGGGTAGTGGTGTGAGGTGAGTGGTAGTGGATATAGTTTGTTTATTTATTGAGTTTTTTAAGGTTATATTTATTGTAGGTGCTGACTTTTAATTATAGTATTTTGTTAGGTAAAGGGTTGGTGAGGGTAGGTTGGTCTAGTGAGGTTATGGTATTATTATTTTTAAAGTATATATTTATTTTTATTTGTGTTATTATTGTATTGTAGATAGCGTGTGTTTTAGGTTTATTTATATAATGGTGCTAGTTCTTCTGATGGTGATTAGGTTAGGATTGGTAAGGTGCAGTTACCAGGCGTAGTTGAATTGGAGCGTAATGTGTTAATGTATATATGTAATGATGTTGGTTATTTATTTATAGTTATTATTATTTTCTGTAATGGTTATTTATTTGAGCGGTCGTGTTATATCTTATTTTTTTATATAGTATGTAGTTTATATTGATGTTATGGAGTTGAGTGTTGTCATAGTGGGCGGTATAGGGTATGAGGGGTGTCAGGTAAGCTATAGGGGCGAGGATGAGGAGTTTATAGTTTAATTTTAAATATTTATTTTATATTTATTGGTTATGCATTTTTGTATGATAGTTAGACTGTATTTTTTTTTTATGTATAGTATTAAGTATGGTCTATGTTATGGTATTGTGAGAGCGGTTATTGGGTTTAATTTATTATTTCGTCTATTATTTTTTAGTATGATTTATTGTTTATAGTATATTTATGTGATAGTATTTTGTGTGCGTATTATGGATTAGGTG
>JABUQX010012467.1:10000-12500 GCA_015478945.1 Trachelipus rathkii
AATTGGATCTCTTCTCCATGAACCCTACACAGATTAGCGTTAGCGAATCCAACTTTATCAGTATTAATCCTTTGCATTCAATTACCAATACAGATGTTCCTCTAGAGTTCAATATTCCAGGCACTTCTGATCAATACCTAGACCCCTCTAATGTGTTTTTATATGTAAAAACGAAATTGACAAAACCTGATGGTACAGATCTTCCTTCGGGTGATGACCATATAGTATATACAGAATCAAATTTCCTGTATACATGTTTCACCCAGATTGAAGTCTATCTTAACGGAACTTCACTAGGTGCGTCAGCGGCTAATTATCCTTATAGAAGCTATATAGAACATTTGTTAAATTATTCAGACGACGCTAAACAATCTCATCTCCAATCATGTGGTTTTTATAGTTTCAAAGATGAAGCTGCACATATAGATAAAGCAGCTAAAGTCATAAATAATACTTATGAATTTTACGGTCGATTAAATGGCGATATCTTCTCTCAAGAAAGACTCATTCTACCATCTGTAGATACTAGAATCATTTTATCACGATCAAATCCTAAATTTGCTCTTAAAATAAAAAGTAAGCCTACTGCTACAGCTGTATGTCCAGAACCTGTTTTCAAACTGTTGGAGGCTTATCTCTATGTTAGAAAAGTGAAATTATCACCACAGCGACATTTGGAAATTGAAAATTCGCTTTTGAATACTACAGCAAAGTACCCTATTAAGAGAGTTGAAACCAAGATATTTAATTTCACTCAAGGATTATCGAGTATCAATATCCCTAACATTGTGAACGGAAATTTACCACAGAAAGTAATAAATGGGATTGTGAACATGAAGCCTAACTCAGGGAAATTATAAAAAAGTCAACCCTATAAATTCACACTCTTTCGGCCTTAAGGGTATCAGTTTACATGTGAATGGACTGCCTCACGGACGTGATTATGAAATGTTATACAACGGAGACCTATCTCTCTGTACTCGGCCTTTTTACGACTTAATAGCCAATACTGTATCATGTAATGATAGTGGGACAGGTTTAAATCTTGAAGAATACGCAAAGAATAGTAATTTATACGCCTATGATCTTACTGCAGACCTTTCAGCTTGTAACGCCTATCATTTAAACATTTTGAGAAAGGGCACCTTAGGACTAAGTCTCTCTTTTGGATCAAGTCTACAATCACCCATCACTGTAGTGGTCTATCTTGAGCATCCTCAACTCATTGAAATTGACAGAGTACGCAACGTACTTTTGAATTATTAAAGATGAATGAAGAGGAAATACATTCGGTGTTTAAAAATGAACCTCGCTTTTTAGGGGTGTTCGCTATTAACGAAATAAACTCTGTAAAGTTGGAGAAGGATACCTGCTTCATATTCAATACATTGCCGCGGCACATCACCTCAACAGGACATTGGATTTCCGTTTATAGAGCAAAAAACGACGCTGTTCACATAATTGATTCTTTGAACTTAAAATTTATATTGAATAATCATTATATCACCTTATTTTTAAAATATAATAATGTAAGTTGTGTAAAAACTATGTCTTACCCTGTTCAACCCTTATATTCTAATTTGTGTGGAGTCTATTGTATTTATTTCATTAAATGCTTTTTAAATAGCGTATGTTTTAATAAACTTGTAAATATATTTGATGCCTAAAAATTTGTATGTCAATGATTTTATAGTTTCTAATTATGAATAAATGCTTTAAAATGAAAATGCGATTTATACCCCTAAAAAACTTGTATATATAAAAGGTTTTAATAAAATTTCGTACAATTTTATTAAAATAAAATGTTTATATAACAGACACTGCGTGTGTGTTTTTCTTACATTACAATTTTTAAATAAAAAGTATTAAAACAAAATAAAAATAGAAATAAAAATTATAATAAAAATAATAAAAATAATAAAAAAAAATAATAATAAATAAAAAGTATTAAAACAAAATATAAAAGAAAACATAATGTTAATAAATATATGAGTTAAAGCAGTAAAGCATATGAGTTAAAGCAGTAAAACAGTAAAACAAAAGCATACTAATCCCTTTGGTGTTAGGGTAAGACACTCGGTATTGATTTACTGATTTTACCTGCTTTAAGGTAATGTAATGTTAATAAATATTAGTTAAAGCAGTAAAGCATAATGAGTTAAAGCAGTAAACAGTAAAACAAAAGCATACTAATTCTTTGGTGTTAGGTATCACCTCTATGATTTACTGATTTCTGCTTTAAGGTATGTCAATGCATGAGTTAAAGCAGTAAAACATATGAGTTAAAGCAGTAAAACAGTAAAACAAAAGCATACTAATCCCTTTGGTGTTAGGTAACACCTCTATTGATTTACTGATTTACTGCTTTAAGGTATTTAAAGTAATACTGTTTTTAATCAAAATTTCGTAAACATTGTTAGTAAAATGGCATGATTCATTGTTTAATTTGCAATCGTTTACATGACATAATATTTTTTGTTTCGCGCGGTAATATTGCGTC
>JABUQX010012467.1:17500-20000 GCA_015478945.1 Trachelipus rathkii
ATCGTTGCAGGGATACTCTTCGACGAGCAAAGCGGGCTTTTATCAAACGAAAGTGCGCTATTTTTCTTGCCAAAAACATCTCTAGCAACTTCTGTAAATCTCCCTTTCCTCTGATGGTTCTGTTGTTAATTCTCCAACTGAAATGGCCAATCTTTTCGGCCTCCTATTTTCCACTAACTTAACCCTAGACGATTCTGGCATTTCTCTATTTTCTATTTCTCTTCTCAGGTGTCCTATGTCTTTGCCTGTGATTACATTTGATCGGGTGCATAGGCCCCTGGAATTTATGAAGGATAGGAAGACGGGTGGCCCAGATGGCATTCCTCCCCGAGTTTTGAGGGAGTGTGCTTCCGTGCTATCCCCGCCCCTCCTTCAACTATACTCCCTATGTCTCAATATTAGAACTTTCCCTCAGTGTTGGAAGCTCGCACATGTCCAACCTATTTCGAAAAAAGGAAGCGGCTCTGATTCTTCCAACTATCGCGCTATAGCTCTCACCTGTATTCTATCTAAAATCTTTGAAACCCTTCTCAACTCTCACTTCTTAGATTATCTGGAAACTCATTCCCTTCTTTCCGATAGCCAGTATGGCTTTCAGCGCTCAAGGCTCATCTGGCGATATACTATATTATCTAACCGATTTATGGTTTTCAGCTCTGAGGAACTACGGGAAGACTTGCGTGATGGCGCTTGAAATATCCAAAGCATTAGACCGAGTATGGCACGCGTTATTGCTCTCCAAGCTCCCTTCCTTTGGGTTTCCTCTTTCTCTTTACGTAATTATGTTTAGCTTTCTTTCAAATCTCTAAATATCAACTGTTAATGATGGGGCGACTTCTTCTTCATTTTCTGTCAATAGTGGTGTTCCTCAGGGTTCTACTTTTCATTAATGATCTTCTCCCCTGCACATCTAACTCTATCCACTCATATACCAATGACTCGACATTTCATTGTTCAACTCATTTCAGTTTTGCTTCCTCTTTTACTTCTAGAATTGCCTCTCGTCTTAATCGTTCTCGCTGATCTGGATAGAATTTCCGGATGGGGTCATCTCAACTTTTTGAAATTCAATTCTTTAAAAACCCAACTTCTGCAAATCTCCTTCTCTAAAACGCATTCTAACTTTCCTATCTCTTTTGACGGTTCTTTCGTCTCTCCTATTGACAATATAAACATCCTTGGCCTCAACATAAACAAAAAAATGTCTTGGAAACCTCACATCACAACGGTTGCTAGGGCGGCCTCAAAGAAACTGGGAGTTCTGCTTAGACTATGAGACTTTTTTTCTCTTCTCAGGTGCTCCAGCTATACAAGGGTCTCATCCGCCCTTGTATGGAGTGCTGCTTTTGGATAGGGTCAAGTCAAAGGCCAAAAGCTTATAAACTGTTCTGTTGGTGCTTTATCTCTATTCTATAGGCACCTCAGAGGCAAGTGCTTGAGGGAACTTATCATTTGCGTACCACCACCTTTACGACGCCCTCGTAGCACAAGAAGTTCTGTATCTGTGTTGATATATGTGTTGATATTGGTAGCTCCAGGCTAGTTCGCTGTGTCACTTCCTTCTTTCCCGCCACCTCTGTTCTGTGGAATTCTGCTAAATTTATTCTCCCTCACTTTAAAGCCTGCGTCTTTGCTCATCTGCGTAATTTGCGCTAGAGGGTGAACTTTTGAGCGTACTGCACCCAATCCTTGAATAGTTCTCTTGCAATGAGTGGTTGTGACAACTGTAAAAAAAAATCCTTAGGTGGTCAGATATTTGGCAAATGAACTAAATCCTCTACTCACCCCATCAAAAACATCATTCAGTTTATCCCAGAAAATCGCATTCTTCAACATTACCCTCACTCAGATGGACCATACGTTGCAACCACACATACTTTTACCTATTCAAACTTAAATTTAACCTTCAGAATTCTAGCACTCACACACACAAAATCTACCATAGCTCTCTATCCACAAGTCTCCTCATCAGATGCAAACTTATCAATTCCCCCTCCCATTCCTTCCACATCCAATCACATAAACACATTTCATACCACTACACACCACATCCCACCTATTTACACGTTTACTTCCATCTTTGTTTCAGTCACAGCTAGCAAATCAAATTTTCCCTTTCTAAATACATCCATCACCACTCTCCGCTTCTCCTCAACATTTATTCCTCTGACATTCCATGTATCCATACCATTCATACATTTTCGCCAAAAGCTAGAAGGCCGTTTACGGCGATCAAGACCTTCTCTGAGACATGCATTAGCACTACTGGCTAAAGATAAGTGGTAATGGCCAGCCAACCTAACTACCACCATCACCTAGTCGCCTTCTACGAAACGCAGGACATACGATTTCGGCAATTTTTTCTCCTGCTCACTTACATATTGGATAAGGATATAGAGAGTCTAAATGTTGTCTAGAATGATGGGATTTGGGATATAAGTATGTGTATATGATATGTGGGTAAAGGATGGTGTCTCTAAGATGTTGTCTGGATGATGAA
>JABUQX010012467.1:25000-37500 GCA_015478945.1 Trachelipus rathkii
CCATCTTCCATAAGTCCGGTTGCCGCCACTTCTCCCACAAAGGTGTGTCAAGACAACGTTCAGTAAACGCCTCTGAGATAGACAGCTATTGGTCTTCTACTTATGACGCAAAGGAATCAAGTCACTATTCATGACGTCACTGTGATTGAAAATACGCTTCAAAATACGACACGACTGCGAGTCAACTTACTTATGAGTTACGTCATCATTTTATTCTAATTTATATTCTATTAAAATCTATAAAGTCTAATAAATTTTCTTCTTTATTTTATTGGAATTATTGGAATAAATAATAATAATAATAATAGAAAATTTTATCTAATTAAAATCTATTATATATGATAAAAGCTGAGGCAGAAAAATTGAACTTCAGTTTATTGGCAGAATATGGCCAAATTCAATCCCGATTTATGCAAAAATTTTACAATAATTAAACAAAAAGGGCTTTGAACTTTATAATTTAATATATATATATATTATATATATATATATAATATATATAGGATATATAATATATATATATATATATATATATAATATATATATATAGTATATATAGTACTATATAATATTATATAATTATATTATATATATCATATCATTATATATATATATATATATATAGTATAATAGTATATCTTATATATTATCCAAAGTCACAGAGTTCCTTCCCTTTTCTATATTATTATATGATATATATATATATACTACTATTATATATTATATATATATATACTATATATATATATATATATATATATATAATATATATACTATATATATATATATTATATTATATATTAGTATATATATATATATAACCTATACTGTTATTATATATATTACTATTATTATATATATACTATATAATATTGTTTCAGTAATACGTGTTAGTAGTAGGGCGCGGAATTATTGCAGAGGGACTACCTACTGAAGGAAGACGAACTCACTCCAGAGTAGTAAAGCATACAATTCCTCAGTCATTTCAAGAGATATCTACCAGAGTAAGATTACCCTCTTAAAATTTTTATAGTATTTTTTTTTATATTAAATAAAATAAGAGATTCATTACCCCTATGACTATTACTATTACTGACACCTCTACTACTACTGTCACTACTGCTACTACTACTACTACTACTGCCATACCGTTTAACTGATAATTTTCTTCTTTCATACCCTGTCCTTTCCACTTCAGTCATTCTTAAAGCTACCATAATTAAAGTATAGCATGTTAAAGGTTCATATAATGGGTCAACCCCTCAAACTGATCTTTCCATCACTCTTGACACTAACTCAGAGTGCAAGGAATTCTCTTATATGCTACTTTTTGCTAATTTTAAGGGCTCTTTAAGGGTGGGAATGCTTAAGGGAAGGGTACCACAAGAAAATATCACGCCACTTAGTAGTAGTGAGACGATACAAAGTGCTCGCCGTGCCCCAGGACCTAAAATTCGAGTAGAAATGAACCCAACTGGAGCCCACATGTACCCTAGTGAAGTAACAGGTCCAGTTGGAGGTACTTACATGCCCAGTAGTATGGAGATGCCTACTGTCGGCCAAGCCCCTATCTCTAGCAACCCAGCACCGATGGTATACATGGGAGTCCATGCTTATACCAATGTTTCGGGGCCGCAAGGGGCAATTTCAACAAGTTCTGTGTATAGTAGTAATGTACCCTATTATGCAGCCATGCCCCAAAGCAGTCTAATGCAAGGTCAGAGTCCCCAAAGCTATGTAGAGATGCCTTGCATGCCTTCCCGACACTATTCAAGCCTGTCTTATGACCCAGGTCCATATAGTAGTAGGGGAGGGGTACTGCAGTGTGAAACATTTCAGAGTGATAGTTCCTTAATCAAGGAAGAATCACCACCATATACTCCTGAAGGTGTATACATAAGTAGTAGGGAAGCTCATGTCAGCCCTCGCCCTGTACAAGTTCCTTTTTCATACCCTTTGCTTTCAGGTACAAATAATACAGACACTAATGAGCTTACATGTCAAGATTCACAGTATTCCCTTAGTAAATTTAATCATAGAATAGAACACATTCATTCTTTAATAGCTAATATACAAAGAATCCTTAATAATAATAGTGTCTCACTTTCCCAAATTAAAAGTACTGAATATTACCTATCAAGGGCTTCCAATATGTTAAATATTCCCTGCAGAGGCTGTGCTGATATGAATTCCATAGCTACTGGAGTACACATGCCTAAATGTCATAAGTGTGAAAGATATGGCCACGATGATAGAGAATGTATATTTAGAAAATACTGTAGTTATTGCATGGATTATCACACGCGCGGGAGAGAACCTGCCTGCCGTGGAACTACTTGGGATTATTCACACCCAATGGCCTTGAGGAGAATTAAGTTTATTAAAGGTATGTCAATGAGAGAAGGCAAAGTACAGAGAGAGAAAATATTTGAGAAGTCAGAGACTACTCTCTCCGTTTCTCTTCCTACTAATCCCTCTTCCTCAATTGTCTCGTCCTGTAAAAGTAATATAACTCCTCCTATTGGTGTACATGTCCCTCATTCTTATAATTTGTCTCGTCAATTGTGTGTACCATGTCCTACTCTTAAGTCTTTGCATACTTCTGTACATGTAAATGTAATTCGTCCTCAGTGTAATAATAATTGTGATAATGTTTTGTCTACTGTAAATACACATTATAATATTACACCCACAAATAAGTATGTTAAGATTAACCCTATTTCACAGCGTCCTTCTTCAGCTCCAGTACATAGCTCCGGCCGCTACATGCATCAGCATGTAGGGACTATGGACGAAGCTGCTGCTTATCGTCCTTCATCAGCTCCTGTGCATGGCTCCGGCCTACACATGCATCAGCATGTAGGAGCCATGGACGAAACTGATGCTTACTCTCTTTCTATGGACCAACCTGAGTCCTCTTATGAAAATAATGCATCTTTTTCTAATGAACAAGCTCAAACTTATTATCCACAATCTGAAAATAACATAGATCCAAATTTTCAGAGGGCGTTATGAGTCAGGCTCCCGTTCATAACTGCCCTGTCCCTCTCGGAGTCGAGAGTATAAGTTCTATAGATCCCCCTATGTCCTTTCTAATTGAAGACACTCTTTCTTCTTTACCACCATCATACATACTCACAACTTCTAATCATATGAAACCAGGGGTTTTATATGGTCTTCCTTTTCAACTCACTCACGATTTCAGTTATAGGATTGAAACGTCAGGGCTCTTAGATTGCGGAGCTTCGCGCTCTTTAATAAAGGAGGGTCTTTTCCGTAGATTTTCTAAAAAGACAGAATCTACAAGTAACCCCGTCTTACATAAGCCTGATGTTTCATTACGTTCTATATCTGGACAAGAATTAGTAATAAAAGGAAGAACAGAATTGCAAGTGATAATAAGTGGTAAAGCATTTAATTGTAACTTCTACGTAGTTCCGGACTCTACGTCGTTTCCTTTAGACGTTTGAATAGGAACCGATATATTAAAAATTTTGCCTCTTATGATAGACATAAGACGAGATAGTGTCTATTTTGCCGATATTAGTGGTGAAACTAAAGAGATTCCGTTAAAATTAATAAGGAAAGGATACAAGAGCACTAAGGATGCTCCTCTTTTCTTAAACAATCTCCAAAGTTATCCACACCACAAAGGTATATTAGTAGGTACAGGTACAGACAGGTCTTATAGTCAAGCCCTTAAGTCTACACCTCCACGAAAGGACATAGAACCTACAAATAATGCAATGAGAGAAGGAAATACTGCTGTCCGTACCGGTACGTATTCTTCCCAATCTCCAATTGGAATCTCTCCCTATACTGGGAGCAGTCACTCCACGTATAGAACTTCCGCCAGTAATGGAGATCATTCTATACCCCTGTATCGCTCCTCTAATAACGGAGGCTGCTCGACTAAATTGTATCGCTCCTCTAATAACGGAGGCTGCTCGACTAATTTGTGTCGCTCCTCTAATAACGGAGGCTGCTTGAACCCGATGTATCGCTCCTCTACCGGAGGCTGCTTGACCACTTCTGCTCCTACCATGGGGGAGTACGGGGAAAAACAAATCCCAAAAAGGGGTTTCCTCCCTACTAATCCTATATCGAATTTCGGTTATTTTGGACAGAGCTCCGCAGTAGCTCCTCCAAATAGGGTTTATTCACCTTCGCCTATGTCACTAAATGGTGGCTATAGCCGAAGCACCGCAGTACGTTATCCGCACCAAGCACCGCTATCTAGCCGTGAGCGGAATACTGCGACTCCTTTTCCAAACAGAGCTCTTCCGTCTTTATACGCTTCACCCCTTAGTGAAGGCAATAAAGGCCACGTTGAGTCTCCTGGAAATACAAACTTTCATAGTAATTATGGCCGGAGCACCGGTGTGTCTCCCTCCATAAGAGGTAATCCACCTCATTTTTCATCTTCTCCTGGTAATCCAGGTAAGTCATGTTTTCAAAATAGCTTGCCCAGTGGCATCTATTCAAGTAATAATGCAAGAAGTCATAAATTTAAGATGAATTCTTCGCATCCTGATACATTTTATACAAGTGAGTACCATAATGGAGTTAATTCAGGTCGGAGCACCGCAGTGCACCGCAGAGCTCAACAAGTGCATTGTACATCACCACGTGCCAATTTAGGTCGGTGCACACCAATGTACCCTTCAAATAATGTTAATAGCTCAAAATTTGCATTACACTTCAGTACACTCCATGCCACCCCTTGGCACCTCGGGGCACCATGGTGTAAAAGCTCAAAATTTGCATTTTTCATCAGTACACCCCAGGGCACCCCTTGGCACCCTAGGGCACCCTAGTGTTATGGCTCCAAAAGCGCATTGTACGTCACCACGTGCCAAATTAGGTCGGTGCACACCAATGCAACCTCCTTATAATGCTAGTAAGTCTCAATTTAATGCACCAGAGGTAATTTAAAACCCAACCAAAATGGAAGCAACGCAAAGTGCCAATATACATCACAAGCCACCCTATGCATGCCATATCAGGCCAAACCCAACCCCGAAGGTGTACCCCCTCAGTGACTCCAAACGCCCAGGACCAAGCAACATCACTTGCCTCAACTTACATCACTTGAATCGCTACCATTTGTCACAACGGCCATTATCCTAGTCTAGGTCGGCATCTTTCCTCAAGGACATTCAATCCAGTGATAATGCAAATCACCCACCACTAGGAGCAGTATAACCTTTCTCCAGGAGATAGTCGCAGGATGTCGCATTCCCGATGCGTTACACTACGTCTATGGAACATCACAAAATTAATCATATTTCCAGGTCCCTTAATGCGGGTACTGTGATTGCACGAATAACTTAACAACAAGCAACACAGCTCAGCAAAGACAAACCACACAATGCCCCCCAAACATAACACCAATAGAAAAATGATGAAAACCATAAACATGCACACAATATCCCAAAAAACGCGAAATCAACAAAAACCACCCAAAAATACGAAAAAAAAAAAATAATGAAATAAAAAATAAAAAAAAAAATAAAAAAAAAAAAGAAAAAAAAAAAGAAAAAAAAAAGAAAAAAAAAAAAAAAAAAAAAAGAACAAATAAAAAAATAAAAAAAGAAAAATAAGGAAAAAACAGCAACCGCAGAAGTAAACTATGATTAAAACACCCGTTTTACCATCGTTTAAAAAAAAAAAATATCATGTGTATGTCTAAGTACGGGCTCATGGTAAAGTACGAGTACATTTAACCTTCTAAAGAGTAGAGTAACAGTAATAACCTACACAAAACATAACCATTACACATAATTATAACTCTAAATCACATTCCCTTCTGAAAAACACTCTCATACTCTACTATAGCTTTTGGTAGAGTCCAACCCCATATACCTAATACTTACAGGAGTAATAATACAAATTGCACATCCTTCCTTATCTTTTCGTCGCAACCGGCCCAACCAGATCCGCGGATTTTACTTGAAAGTAACCAATCTTGAAATATAATTCTCCCTTCCACTTTCGTCGCACCAGATGCAGATAGCACATGGTACTCCCGGACACAATTACAGAAAGGGCACAAATGTCATGTCATAGACGACTCTCTTTTCTGATAATTGTGCATTACAGTTACGCGACTTAGAGAATTACTCTCACTCAAGGTATATTCTCCTTGATTTAACGTACAGTCCAACCATTGGTGCTTCTCCCTCCCAGAGACCACTTAGCACCTCATTACATGAAAGCAATTAATGTCTGTATTATCTTTCCACAGGTTACCACTCTTTTCTTTGAAACACACATATACACTCGAAATAAAATGGTGTCAAACTCTCTTTTGTCCCTAGAACTAGTAAACTTTTAGTAGCAAAATAAAACACGGGTATAAATATATCAGGAACAAAGTCAATGATAATCATTGGATCTTGTACTAGCCAGCTTCTCCGGAACTCTGCTCTACTAATAAAACCACAGACCATACGACAAATTTAATACGGTCGACTGCCATATCCCTTAAAGCGGGGTCTTTCCCGTTGCACTAAATACTGTGGTAGCTGAAGATCCTTACATGATTACATATTATTGAGCTCACTTCTCTTAAATCCCCGAAGATAGGATTCAATAACAAATATTGTTTATATAATAATCGCATTCACAAAAATCTTGATACATGCGTTTCTTTCTTAGTTAAAAGATCGAAACAGGCATATTGCGAACTTAGCAGGAATAGATCCAGATTAAAGGTAAAGTCTATCCCTTATACCACAAAATTTTATTGGAATATACATGGAAGGCAGTCCGAGTTATGTGCCTGGATTACCACGTCGCATATAAAATTACCCCATTAAGTACATGGAAGCCATAGACGATATGCAATGTTAGAAGGACGACTTGGAAAAGAGATCCCAACGATGGTATAGAACCAGAGTATTTCTCCTAATATATTCCCCTTTGCTTTAATTCCTAAGAAAATTAAGAGCGGTGTGGAAAAATTGAGTTGTAGTATTAGTATTACTCTGGTTATAGTTGTGGGTAATATTTCGTTCACAATTCCGGACAAGGTATCCGCTGCCTAATATTGCTGAATCCTTGTCCCTTATAGGGTCAGCACGCAGCACGCGTTTTTAGCACGATTGATTTACTCTCGGGCTTCAGTCACTTAAGAATGCGAAACCAAATGGAATATGTCCTTCTCGTTTCCCTATACACTGTCTTGTCTCCGGATCTTCTCGAGTGAACATCGCGCAAATCGATGCGGTTACGGATTTACATAGGCCTCAAGGATAGACTGCGCCACAATTCTCCGTTTCGAGTTTTAGCCGTACGATGTGTAAAATAGCAACCTCTCACCGACTTTCATCCGTACTTTGTTAATCTTTTATGATCGTATATTTCTTATTAGCAAGATAACTCATAACCATCTTTTCTCTCACTTCCTGTATTTAACACATCTATACAAAGGTCTCTTATTAAAATAGCTATCCATAAATATAACCGCTCACTCTTTTCCAAAACTTATAAAGCTTGAAAAGTTGTTCTTTCTAAAAAGTAGGTATACCTTTCTTTCAGGTTTTATAATTATCGTGAAAGGGTTTATTCCCCTATTGCGTGTAATAATCCTGCGTATAGCTATAAAGGGATTTAAGATCCTACATTGGAATGTGTCTGTATGTCCGTTTCGACCTCGGTTTCTTTAATTATTTCGCCCAATATGTACTATCGAACTACTTCTCTATTTGGTTGCATGCAGCCCCTTACTTTGCTCCTAAAGAAGAATATTCCATTTTCTTGGCAAATTGGAAACTAGCCGCGTTTCGCTTACGATCTCGCTCTAAAGAAGTTCTTTACTTTTCAAGACTCTCCTAGCTTCTTATACTCCTTTCTCGACTGTATTAACATCTTAAACCGTTCATTTTAAGCACAGACTGCCTCTGATTTCGGTATAGCGCGCTATGTATTATAGCTCTATTTATTAGATTAGCAGAATCGTGGAAAAGAAAAAAAACCCCTAGCTTTCACTCCCAAAAATTTGATAAGTAAAAATGCATGTAAATCAAACATATAGACGTTAAACTGAGGAAGACGTATTGGCTATATTAAGTGCACGCTTTAAACCGAAATTTAGAAACTATCAATATTTAGTGTTATATCCTCTTGAAAATTTACATACGGAAATCATTCACGCTTCATAGTACACCTTACTTTCAGGCTTACAAACAATTAGCTACTGGTCGTCTGGAAAGGTGGAAATCTCAAAATTCTAAGTCTTTTCAACCCTGAATATATTAAGTTCAATATTGAAGGAAAACTGAAACATAATTCCAGACTCATCTTAGTCGATCACCCAGTTCCTGACACTGGACACCTTTATCTTCCTCTAAATGAAGCAGTCCTGATCACTTAAAAACAATTCTATGCCATTCGGTTTTATAAAGAGGTATTCAGAATTCATCCATAGTAAGGTAGTCTTCCTTAATAAGCTCTTGTTCATTTAATCCTGTTCCAATAGCTTGCCCGACACTATAGAGTTTATAACTTTATATTCACAAGTATGATGTTATTTATCAAAGTAACGCACGTAATTAATGTTCCTCAAGACTATCGGAAATTATAATCAATAATATTTGTAAATTAATTATTCATCTCTAACCCGGACAGTTGACTGTCTCCCACCACTCTAACAATATAGTCAAGTTAATTTATCTTTATGTTGGGTTTCTCGCTAAAAACAAAAATCATCTTGACTTGGAAAGTTCCCTAATTCTTCTTCATTATACTAACTGCTTTATACTTTTGAAATACATAATCACAGCTTTTCTGCCAGGGACATCCAATGGTGGCCGAACGCATTGAATAATATCGATAGGTCGTAGAGAAAGATATACTTTCCTCGATTATCTACTCTTTTATTTCTTTTCTTCTGTAAACAAGTGTACTTCTTGTCTTGAAGTAAAAGGTTCCAAACCTCATCCAGTTGCTATCAAGCTCCCATAATCTTCTATTACTCTTTACTATCCTTTTTCCTCGCAGTCCTATATAAATAACATAACAACTAAGATGCTAGTGTACACTCCTAAGAAAGAATGCATATTAAGTAATTTATCAGGCGCTAAAATACATGCGCTGTGTTTTCAAGGAGTTGCTAGAGAGCTACACTAGTATCTATTGTATAGAATACTGCCCTTAGAATAGCTATCTAAGAGATGGTAAATAAGTAGTTGCCGGAAAACTCTCTATTAAAAAGAGTCATAACTATACCCTATACCAGTTCAGTTACCGGAAATCCTCATCACGGACCGAGCTGCCGAGTTCACGTCTGAATTCTTCAATGAAGTCTGCAAAACTTGGAACATTAAAAATCGCACCATAGCTGTCCGACATCCTGCGAGTAACAGCTTAGTGGAGCGAGAAAATAGACGTATAGAGGATTACTTGCGTCATTTTGTTTCCACACAGCACGATGATTGGGGAAAGTACATTGCTTTTGCGCAAATTTCCCTAAATTCTACTTATAACTCCTCTATTGGTAATACTCCGCATTTCCTGGTCCATTTTTATGTTCGTAGGCTACCCTACGACCTTCCTGACTATGTTTCTCCTTTTGTTAACAAAACACAGCCTTTAAAGGATCATCTATATGACTTTAACGCGGAAATGGCTGAAAGAGCTGCTGCTATCCGCGAATTAAAAGTTGGAAAAAGAAACATTACGAATCGCCCAACAACAACACTCAAAGGCTCCTATACGTCCTATACATTTCAAGAAATGGGTCGGTCCTTATTTAGTTGTTAACCCATTACCAGCGGTGGAACTATATATAGGCTTTTTTTTTCATCAAGGAATTTAGCGGCGGAATTATATTTAGTTTAAGAATTTTTTTTCCCTTAAGATTATCCAATCAAGTCGGCTCGTTTAACTACACTCTCTCCAGGCTTTTGTTATTTTTACCACTAGTGGTTTTAACGCAAATTATTGAAACATTTATACATCATTTTAATTTTTTATTTTATCAGTTATATCTTCAAGGTCGTACTGCGGGGTGCATTGTGCCAATGTGAAAAAAGTGACATTGCCTGGTTCTATTTCATTATAAGGAGTCGTTCGCTAATTATCTTCCATACATCTTATCTCCGCTCATGCATCTTCAGAGTGTTTCGCAATCAGTCGACATACCTCTGACATATTACTACTTATTAATCTGAGATGTGAATTTTATCTCCCCTCTAATGACTTATAATATTTCAATTGAGGCAGGCAAGGGATTTAGAATAAGACAATGGCCAAAAAATATGCTTTGCGTAGAAAAGATGAAATAGAAAGATTATTGAATGACCTAGAAGATATTGATTTGACTGATGAGTTTGTAGACGATTTAGAATCGGAAGAGGAAGTTTGTGATGACACATCCATTGATAGTGATGAGGGGGACACTGTAGAAGATGAAGATACTGATCATCTTACATCTGAAGATTTGGTTGTAGGTGAAGATGATACAGTTCAAGATCATTCTTCATGGAGTGATCGGCCAAAAATTGATAGAAGTGAATTTTCATTTATTGCTAATTGTGGCGTAAATCAAAATCTGCAGAACAACACGAACATTCTTGAAATATTTGAATCTTTCATTGGAGGTGAAATAATTGAACTCATTCTTGAAGAAACAAACAAATATGCCTCTACTTACATTGAAGAGAAACGTAGAAGGAGTAAAATGAGAAGGAAAAGCAGAGATCTTATGTGGAAAGAAACCAATTCTGGAGAAATTAGAGTTGTATTAGGTATAGTTATTCTACAGGGCATAGTACAAAAGCCGAATTTAGATGATTATCATTCGACTAACCCTCTCATTCTTACACCAATTTTTGGAAAAATTATATCAAGAGATAGACTTAAATTGATTTTAAAATATTTGCATTTTTCTAGTTCGGAAAGAGATAATGATCCTTTGTATAAATTGAGAAGCCTTTTAAATCTTTTAGTAGAAAGGTTCAAATCCAATTATATTCCAGAACGAAACATCAGCATTGACGAATCTCTTATGCTTTGGAAAGGAAGGCTTCGCTGGAAAAGATATATTCCTCTAAAGAGGGCCAGATTTGGAGTGGAGTCATTTATTCTAGCCGAAAGTAAATCTGGCTATGTTTGGAACATTGGAATTTATACTGGCAAAGAAACTGCTTATCCGTATAATATTCCAGATGCTGAAAATGTCACTAAACCTTCAAAGATTGTTTTGCACTTAGCCGAACCACTTTTGAACCAAGGCTACTGTATTGGAATGGATAACTATTATTCTTCCCCTGAATTATTTGATATTTTGATTTCTAATAAAACAGATGCTGTTGGAACTGTTAGATTTAATAGGAAAAACCTGTCATCTGTTGTCACTAAAGCTAAACTTAAAAAAGGCGAAACTGTAGCTCAGTACAGAGGTAAATTGATACACTTAAAATGGAAAGATAAAAAAGATGTCAATATGCTGAGCACAATTCATGGGGAAGAAATGAAAAAGGTAACTGTCGCAGGAAAGGAATGTATGAAACCTTCCATTTGCATAGAATATAAAAGAAAACATATGGCAGGAGTTGATCTTTTAGATCAAATTACTTCAGCAGCATCTCTTGTAAGAAAAGGAGTAAAGAAATATTACAAAAAGATGTTTTTCAGGCTTATTGAAATATGCCTTCAAAATGCTCACTGCATTTATAAAAAAAACGGTGGCACTAAAACTTTCCTGTGTTTCAAACTGCAGCTGATTGAAGACATTTTTACAAAATATAGAAATGCTGTTTATTGGATCAGGAAACCAAATGCTGTCAATTTGGGTCCATGTCCATCAAGACTGAGTGGTAGGCATTTCATTGCGCCAATTACAAAGGAAAATGAAACAAAATCCTTTCAAAGAAAATGCCGCTACTGTACATTACAAAAGAAAACAAAGAAGACCATCTATTGGTGTGAAATCTGCAATATACCACTATGTATATATCCATGCTTTAAGCTTTACCACAACACCTAAGAGAAACTTCTGAATAAATGTATAATGTAAGGGTGGGATGGGAGGGAACATACACTCAAGTCACACTTAAGTCTTGAGACAAATACAAGTATTGTGGATGTGAGTGACTCTGCACCCTCTACACGAATATGTAAGGTGATCAAACTAAGTAATAAAATATTTTTTTTTCAATTATATATATATGTATATATAATATATATATAATATATTAATATATATCTATATATATATATATATATATATATAATATATATATATATTATACGTAAATATATTATATAATATATAATATAATATATATTATATTATATATATATATTATATATAATATATATATATATATTTATATATATTATATATTATATATATAATATATATATATATATACCGTAAATATATATATATATATATATATATATATATATATATATATATATATAATATATATATTATTATATATATATATATATATATACGTATGTATATATATATATTTTTATATATAATA
>JABUQX010012467.1:40000-42500 GCA_015478945.1 Trachelipus rathkii
TATATATATATATTATTATATAATATATATATATATATATATATATATATATATATATATATATAATATATAATATTATATATATATATTATAATATCTATATATATATATATATATATATATATATATTATATATTATTATATAAATTAATATAATTATTAAAATTTTTAATATATATGCCTACATATGTTTTTTTTTTGCAAGACTTAAAAAAATTCCCCTTCATCACCTCGCCAGATTCATGGCTTTAGAAAGCATCCTCTCAACTCAGCCTTACCCTCATCTCACCCAACACACATCATCCAACGGCTTAACAATCCCATCCGTAGATCCATTCTCAGCAATCGACATAAGAAAGCTTTGACACTCTTCCCCACATACATTCTATACAAATCTTTCAATCCCCCTAAAAATAACTACAAAAATGGCTTACTAATTTCTGCATTAACCGTTTTGCTATAGTTCTCTCACAAAAAAAACCTCTTTCACTCCATTAATTCAAAATGGCGTCAAAGGGCGCCATTCTCTCTCCATTCCTCTTCAATCTTTTCATAGCAGAACTGGTGCCATCCTACCACCAATCGACCAAACTTATATCACATACACAGATGAATAATCAGACTCATTCCCAACATCCAGACGTAAATATGCCCTCTTCACACAAGGAATACTTTAACAATTAGAACTTGGTTATCCTCAATAATGACGACTCCCCTCATCTGCCACACCCTCCTACCTGAACTGCCACCATCTTACTCCATCTAATAGTTTTCCTGAACAACATCCCCTCCCCCTAAACAAAACCCAAAATGAATTAGGACTTACTTATGAACACACACACACAATGACGTTCTCCCCCACACACGCAAATCACCTTCATCAATTCATACGGAAACTAACACCCTCCAAACCTTTCCCACACAAACTTCCAGTGACAGGAACACACCCTCACCACCACCTATAAACAACTCCTCAGAACAAATATAAACTATGCCCGCATGGTTCCCAGCACTGTCAAAATCTAACTCAAAAAATTACAATCACACAAACACGCCCTAGAATATTCACCGGATGCACAAATTACCCCATGCCAACATTACATGCCGAGACTTACACTCCTATCTCACCCACTGGAGATGGTGGGTGACTCATTCTACCAGAAAGACCTAAATCCAACCCACTCTTGTCACCAAATATTCTCCACCCCTCCCGATCACGGAACTAAATCCCACCGCTCTCTCACCTCAGCCAATTCTATAATGACTCATCTACGAAAATTATTCCCTCCCCTCCAATAGTATGATCCTCATATTACACGCAACTAACTAAACAGTACGCTTACAAACCGCCCCAATACAAATTACTAAACTCCCCTCCCCAAAAATTTCCCATGAAGAAAACTGTCCAGAAGAGGCCAAATGCCTCGCCGGAGCAGATCAGGTCACCACCAAAACTCTTACAATATAAATATAGATTCAAACTAAACAATGTTACCTCCTCCAGAAGCCCGACTGCAGCCCGGCGGGCACACAGGCGCACATGCATCGTTTCCAGCGCCCGTTTGCGCACTTCTACGTCATGTAAACGTCACAGTCAGGCGCCCGTTGTTAAATTCTCGATTTCGGGAATTAGTAAACAGGCGGGCTGTGGAAGGATACTTTGTTTACAAACAAATTTCTTTTCAAAACATGTCGGATATGGCTTGCCAAAAGTTTTTTAATATTTAGTTAACGTTTCATATTAAGGATAACTAAATATATGTATTGTTTCAATAAAATAGATACCTTAAGTAAAGATAATTGTTTTGCAATTGTCAGCTGATCCGACGGGCATGCTCGGCCGTTTCCAGGTTACTTCAATTTCCTGTTTCTGATTCGGTTAATGTAATTTTTTCAATTCGAAGCGTTTCCGAGTCGATGTTGCACACGGGCTGCAGTCGGGCTTCTGGAAACGCAGCTAATGTTACCTCCCCCACTTGCACCAGATGTCACATTTCCCAGGACACAATGGAGCACCTCCTTCTGGGGTGCTTCGCTCTCGACGCCCCCGTGCCGACTTCTCTATATCTTCCCTTCTCGACCTGTAGAACCGCCCAAGAGCGGTGACCGGCTTCCTAGTAGCAGTGTGGCCCTCCAATTGAGGTGAGCCAGGGGCACGAAGTATGTAATGTATATATAAGAACAATAGTACCCTAGCACTGAACCCTGGTGGGACACACTCTTGGTGTTTCCCCCCATAAGGGCCTTATTATTGCCATTTAATTGTGCACACTGCTTTCTATTCCACAACCACTCTTTAATCCAACCATCTACCACTTCACCTATACCACATTACAATAACTTCTTCATCAGCCTTATGTGGGGAACCTTATCAATGCAGTCAATAATGTATTCCATAAATTCTAAAAAATTTGTCTGACATGTAGACATGACGTGGCAGGCTCGTTTTGAATTGATGATGTTTTCCTTCAATAAATCAGCTTTAAATCAAATATATCAA
>JABUQX010012467.1:47500-57286 GCA_015478945.1 Trachelipus rathkii
TATTGTTTTTTTTTGGAAAATTTTAAGTTTTTTTTTTAGGGGGCTCGGCCGACGGGGGACAGAGGGGGGGACGTTCTCCATACCCCGTGGGGTGGAGGAACCCTCGCGACACCCAAAGACCAAAGGGCGGGGGTTCCGGAGACCCTCCGGGGGGATTAGTCCCCCCCGTCGTTCACCGGGAGGCCGAGAGACCCTTCTGCTTCCCGACTCTGCCATCTTTGCGGTTTACCCTAGGGTATTCCTTTAGTTAAAAAAAAAATATTTACTTCAAAAAAAAAAAAAAAAAAAAAAGTTAAATCCCATCCTTAGAATTTTCGGCTGATTCCAAATATATAATTTGTTTTACTGTAGGACCTGCCGTTCTCTAGTTACATACTGTGAGCATTAAAAATATGACATATATATTATATATATATATAATATATAATATATATATATATATAAGTATATTATATATATATATATATATATATATATATATATATATATTAATTTTTTACCTGAAGCATTATTTATATTTTATATTTTTTTTTATATAAAATAAAGATTTAAAATATTTTTTTATTTTATTTTAATCAACTACGTTTGGACTTTGGTATATTCAATTGATTCGTTGATAATCGTAAAAAAAAAAATCGTTGATAATCGTAAAAAAAGAAAAATCGAAAGGAAAATATTTTTATCGATATATAAATAATCGGAAAAAAATCAGAAAGCAACATCGATAGTTACATCCCTACAAAAAAGTCGAAATCAGTCTTTTTTTTTTTGAACATAATTTTTTTCTAATTTTTATTAAATCTATAAGATTATCGCATTTCGGTAAAAAACTTCAAAGAATTTTTTGCTTAACATTTTTTATAGGTTATTGTGTATGATAATCGAGTCCCCAAGTTTATTCACCTCGGCTAAACTATTACCATATATTATATATACTATATAGTTTATATATAGTTATATAGATAGATTATAGATATATAAGATTATATATATGTAAGTAATTGGGTAATTAGAGTTTAACTGCAGTATTTCATATAAATATTTTAACTATAAATATTTAAATTATACAAATGGTATCATAAAATTATTGGTAATTGTGGAGTAATATTGACTTGGATTCATGTAAATACTGTATTAAAAATAAAATATAGACCGTTTGCGTTTTTGTCATTCATGCTTACGCTCGATAAGAAATGCTTACCCAGTTTTAGCATGAATTTTGTGCATAAACGAACGCAATTTCTGTATAAAAGTACCTTTGTTTTACGTCTATTGTAAAGTTCCTTATAAATGAGTATTTGAATAAAAAAAAAAATATATATATTTTATATTACAAATAATTGATCAACTATTGATAGAGTTTATCAATTTGGAAGAAATTAGATTTAAAGCTAATTTTATTGATGAACCATTCATTAAACCAAACAAACCTATACGTGGTGCCGGCTCTTGTTTAATATTTTTTTCGTAAACGTGCTTAAATTTGGCAAGTACAAGAAATGGCAACCTTACAGAATTGAGAAAATTCCTTACATTTGGTAAGCATTTTTCATGATTTTGAGCTAAGTTTGACAAAAATGAACACAAACTTGAGCATTAATTAACATTTTGTAAATATAAATGCAAATATGAAAATGCCTTTAATTTACAAAAATGATTTTAAAAAATTATTTGAAGTTTTTTCTGCTGATTTTTGTACCTTTTAAGTTTATATTTTCAATAAAAATATAAAAAATAATGCTACAAAAATCAAACTTTTTGGTTTCATTTCGTTCGTGTAGGGATAAAGAAACTGTTGAAATATGTTTCAGATTATCAATATCACTAATATTTTTTTAATAATCAATATCTCTAATATTTTTTGATAATCAAATTTTTTTTTGATGATTATCAACTTTTGTATGTTGTAGACAAAGTGTATGTAAATAATTTAAAAAAAAATTAGTAAAATTTGCAAAACTATATTTTTACATATTATAAAAAATAAGATAAAAGTTATATATATCAGGGATGGGGAGTCAGGGAAAAAAATAAATCGACTCTGAGTCGATATTTTAAAACTGAATTCAGACTCCTGACTCCCAATTCAAAATTTCATACCTACACATTTTGTATGATTATTAATAGCATCACTCGCTGTTGATAATTCGTTAATGCACAATAACGTACATTATTTTAATAACGTTTTTTATTTGCTATTTTAAATATTTCCTGGCAGAAATTAATGGTTAATAAAAATTCCCATCACTGAATGCCATGCTAGTATGAAAAAAAAAAAATTAAAAAAAAGGTAAAAAACTAAAGATTTAATGAACTTCACACCAATCCAAGCAAAAATAAGGTGATGCAACACTGATTTTGTATAAAAAAAAAAAAAAATTTCAACATAGCTGCAATCATATTTTATCGAAACAAGAATGGATGTGTTTTATAAATTTTTTATCTTGAGTTTTTAAATATATTTAGCTACAACCTTTTTTTTAGATTTAACATATAAATTCTTTAAAAATTAGTATAAATACTCGTATTTTTATATATATATGATATAATATTATTATATAATATATATTATATATATATTATATATATATTATATATATATATATATATATATAATTATATATCTATATATTATATATATATATATATTATTATATATAAAAATATCCCGGAAAAAAATAAACAAAAATAATTGCAATCCACTTTGCATATACAAATACTATAAAAGGTTAAATTGCGATAAACAATCAAGAGTATACTCTCTTAAATATTCTAACTTGCAGTGCAAATAATGTAAAACTATTATTGCACTCGATACCGAAATTTTAGTCCGATAACCGATACAAGTACTCACAATTTTTTTTACAAACTGATACAGAATTTTTTTCAATAGGTGGTGATTCAAAGACGTATGATCCTATATATATATATATATAATATATATATATATAATAATAAATGTATAAACAGATAATATTCTATATATATATTAGATATATATATAATAATATATATATATATATATATACATATACTATATATATATATATATATATATATATATTACAGTTGCCACCACCACTCATGGGCAGAGCCCTATTTAAGGAGGGGGTGCTGTTAGGGTTGGGAAAGGAAAAAAACAAGCTCAATTTTTTCAGAAATTTTTTTTTTTTTTATGAAAAAAAAAAAAGCCTGAAAAAAAAAAAAAAATTTTTTTTTTTTTGTTTTTTTCATTAAGTTTTGTGGATTTTCTGTTTGAACCTGTATTATATATTATAAATTTTTAGCAATATGGTCTAATTTGGGACATTTTTTGGTTCCAATTTCCTACAAGGTGGAAGCCCCTGAGCTTGTGTTCAAAATTTTTATGGGTTTTCCATATTTTTTATTTTAGCTATATTCTGAATTTTGATATCCATATTTCATAATATTTTGTTTGTGGCTTCATTAATGTTTTCTTACTCTGTTTCAGCTTTCAGTAATATTTTTATCATAATTATTTAATCAGAATTTAGAAATGCCACATGCAAAAAGTCGTGTGACTATACTTTTTAAGGAAATAAAAGGTTGCAAAGGCTCACGCATAAAATATAACTTTGTTGTGTAGACGTTGCAAAAACTAGTATTTATTACTCATAAACTTGGAAATTCTGAAAATTTGCCAACTGAGGAGAGATGATTATGTCTAGGCAGCTAAGCTTAAGATTCCTGTTACGCCCCTGCTCCTTCACGACTGTCATTCTCACACGATACTTCATACGACTGAGATATCAGACTTATTAGTTAGCTATATCAAAATTAAATGTGGCTGATCACGCTGATGAGCCCAGTGATAATAAGCTTGACAGTAGTCACAGCACAGTAGTCAGTACTCAGTAGTGACTGGGGCTCTGGGGAGTGGGACTAGTGATTAGTGATCAAAAGTTGAATATTCCAAAGCGCAATATTTAATTTTAGTCATTCACTCATCTCCTTTATAACAATCTTGGTATAATTTTAATTTCAATATTTTATTATGTCATGCATCCCCTAAGTCACTTTTGAGTTTTTTCATTCAGAATTCATTCCTATAATATATAATATAGATAATATTTAAAAGTAAATTTCTTAGATGATTAGATATACAGTCTTAAAATTCGTAGTTTAAATATAAAGTAGAAGCCTACAAACATGCAGTTTGCAGGCACAACCTACTGTAAATTGTACGAAAACAATTGATAAAATATAAGAGAAAGGTAGTTCTGCCTTTTATAAATCATTAATGAATATTTGTTTAATTTCAAGTATCTTTATATTTAAAATGAAATACTCAAGTGAAATATCATATTAGCCTTTTATATTTTTAAAATACATTTAATGAAAAAAACTGAAAAAAATGAAAAAAACGTGATTTGAAAACTTTTTTTCCCAACCCTAGGTGCTGTACGCCTCAAAATTTACTAACTAACGTAAATTATGCAGATGAGCACAGACCCAGGCGTTAAAGTGAGGGAGATTAAATTCAGTAGGAAACAGAAGATGGAAGAGAATTCACAGAACAGAAGTGGCAGAAAGAACGGAGCACAAGTAACTAGCCCTGGAGTTACCATATCAACAACACAACTCATGCGCAGATATCGCACCCCTTGTGTTACGAGGGCGTTGTAAAGGTGGTGGTATGGGAATGATAAGTTCCTTCGAGCATCTGCCGCTGCAGTACCAATAGAAAAGATATAGAGCACAACATTGGGCCAAAGATAGAGGTCAGTGAAGTGGAAAGTATAGAACAGTTTATAAGCCTTGTGGCTTTTGACTCTCGACCCTATCAAAAAGATGGGTGAAACCAGAGCCCCACAGATATTAGAGCAGCACTCCATACAAGGGTGGATGAGACCCTTGTATAACTGGAGTAACTAAGAAGAGTAAAAAAAGTCTCGCAGTCTAAACCGAACATCCAGTTTCTTTGAAGCCGCCCTAGCAACCGTTGTGATGTAAGGTTTCCAAGACATTTTTTTGTTTAAGGCCAAGGATGTTTATATTGCCAACAGCAGAGATGAGAGGAATTATATTAAAATTTAGGAAGAAAGTGAATTATTTTTTTTTCTTTATCTCTTAAAAATCTTATTTTCTATAAAATATTTTCTAAGTTTTTAATTCTAAGTTAATAAAGATGTCATTAACAAACATTGAATTTCATCATACCATAAAAATTTTGTAACAGAATTAATAAATTCATAAGTGTAAATGGAGAAGGGATTATAACAAGGATCGGAGCCGGGTAATTTTAAAATGCTGGAGCTGGAATCGGAGCTGGGCAAATTTAAAATGCTGGAGTCGGAGCTGGGTAATTTTAAAATGGAGCCAGAGCCAGAAAAAATTTGCCTGTTCCGCAGCCCTGCTTTAGACATTAAGAATATAGAGACAGTAAAAAGCCACATGGGCCTATCGAGACTGTCCCATGTCAACCCACTACCAAAGCATGCTCATGCAAATCACAAAGCACCCTAGGGCTTGTCAATTTTGTAACTACAATCCACCAATTTGGCTTAGTCAAAAACTAATGATATCTAAATATGATACCCCAAACCATCCCATGCATAAATAACTAAGTTATGGTCACACATGCATTAACATTAATAACTACTATAACTAAAAACCCGCCAATTTGGCCTCGTCAATATATTATATGATACCAACCCATCCATGATACCTATCCAACCTGTCTTTAACTGTTTGCAATCAGTCACACTCACAACCTGCCTCTGGCAGCCATTCCAAATTTTCACAGCCCTTTACTGATGCATGCTTCTTATATCAAGATAGCATGCTTTCTTCTTATTTCTTATTATGCCCTGTCAGCTGTCCATGTTCTACTATAAAAAATTTATTGGTCTCTGTATTATAATAGATATAATATTTTGTAGACTTGATCATGTCCCTCTGAGGAAATCGCTTTCTAGAGAAACATTCCTACTCTTCAGACCTCTCCTCATAGCTCTTAACCTCAAACCCAGAAATCCCTTGTGCTCTATGTGCACTCTCTCTAGCATATCTACAGTCTTTTTAAATAAGGTCAAATTGTGCACAATCTCTATTACTGGCTACCATAGCTATTATAACTAGTTTACTTATTACTTTTCCTTTGCTCGTTGTAAAACATTGCGATTATTATGCCGCATCTTATTAGCTTTTTTCTAGCTTCCAAATACTGATTAGCTACTTTCAATTACTGCTATAATAACACCTAAATCTTTTTCTTGTCCACAGACTCAAGCCTCCCATTCAATTGTAGTTAACTTTTATTTGAGTAAACCTAGGTGAGAACTTCACTTTTTAACTAGGGATGGGCGGATAGTGAATTAGACGGATAGCCGATACGATATCCGGCTGGAAAGTTAAAACCGATACCGGATTCGGCCGGAGTACCGGCCGGGATATCGCGGTCGGATATGCGGCATCTTATATATATACAGGTATATATATAATAATATATAATATATATTATATATAATATATATATATATATATAATATTCATTATATTATATATATATTATATTATATATATTATATATAATAATATTATATATCCGTAACACGGGGTTACTTGGATCATGAGGTAACTTGGAACACTTTTGACCAATGTACACATTTTGTTGATAACTCCTAAACTATTTGGAGTAGAAAGGTGGTTTTAGGCTCATTTTGTTCGTAAAATGATGCTCTTTTAGATGGTATATGAATGTAAAACACAAACCTTTACTATCCTGTTTTACATGCAAATGTGTAGTTTTTCATTTTTTCTATTTTTCACACCCCTGAAAAATATTACCCCGTTTTTGCGGTCAGGAATATCTGACCCCCCCCAAATTTTGCATGTAGGATAAGGGTCATATAAGGTATTTTTTTTCCATAATTGAAAAAAAAAATTTTTAACGGTTTTAATTTTTTGAAAGTTTTTTTAACCATGGGGCAATTTGGAACACATTCAGTGGGTAACTTGGAACACACCCATTGATTTTAAAATGCATTATTCTACTAATTATTTTTCTTTTTGAGACTATTAAATAGATTTAAACAAACTTATCATTAAATTAAAAATAGGAAATGCCCGTAGAAGGATGAAATTTGGAGATTGCATAGAGGAGGAAGAAGTAAGGAGGAGTCGGATTTGGAGCCTGCACCGGTGCTGTGTCGAGTTAGTAAATATTTGTATAATACAATATTGGTGTCCTTATATATGTTATCCAGCCCATAGAACTCGAATATGAGGATTTTATTTTCGTAAAGGGTGTCTGTGGACCCCCCCGGAGGGGGTCCTTCGAAGAAAACACATAGTGCATAGAATATGAAGTTAGAGAGCTCGTATTCTCCACAAATTTGGTATACCCCTTTCCTATGGCGTAACCTTGTCGTAAACGGGGGGTGCCAGCCCTTAAAAATAGGAAATGCCTGTAGAAGGATGAAATTTGGAGAGTACATAGAAGAAGGAGAAAGGAGGCTGAGTCAGAGGAGACGGAATTGGCAACAGCAATAAAATATTAATTTAATTTAATTTAATTTAAAATTAGATAACTCTAGAAATTAGTTTTAAGATAAATTTAAGTACTTACTGTCAAGAATTTAGCTTGAAATGGCCTCCCTGGATGATTTGGAACACCCGTTCCAAGTTACCCATCATCAAGTTTCTACACCTTACCACACTTACGAGCCTCCTATGAAGATAAAAACAGCAGAATGGGCAAATAAATAGCAGGTAAATATAGACCAATGATTAAGGCGTATTTTCATTTATTTACTAACCATTTTATATAATTGCATCATAAAAATATTTTGAATCTACAAAAAAATCGTTCCAAGTTACCCCGTGTTACGGTATATATATATATATATATATATTATTCTTATCTTTCTTTCTTTCTTTATCTATATATTATATTATATATATATATATTATATAATATATATATAGGGTCGTTCACGAGTTTGTTACAGCGGTGTATCACCGTACTGGATGTTTAAGTATGAAAATGTGTAGAATTAAGCTCGATTATTTAATTTCATTAGGAGGATGGGATATGTTCTTGGTGTCTGCGCCAGCCATAGAAACCGGCACGAAACATGCGAGTGTCAATGGGATGAATTTTTATGGCTTCTGTGAAATGGACACAAAAAATGAGGTGGGCACTTCCTCACGACATTTTTTGATACGGTTGTTCGTTTCCACGCAATGTACCCATAAACAACTAGACGTTATCGAACAATAGTTTTAAAACGTGTGTGAAAAGGTTGAAGAAAAACAATGGTATTCAAGACAGCTCATAATATCGATACATGTAATGTAATAACGTTGTTAATAGTATCATAACAAATTTAAACCTATGAATCTTATCCACAGCATGCAAGAAGGGAGAAGAACGTCAGGTCGTTTCAACTTGTACATACAGTATTTACAAATGTTGTTCGAAGACGCTTCCATCCACGCGAATACATGCCTCAGCTCTCTGGCGCCAGGTTTCATTGCATGGCAATGACAGTGATGCCGGGTTGATTCCCCTACATGCGTTGGTTATTCGACGGCGAAGATCATCGGGCGAGGTTACTGGGTCATTAAACCCAGCGTACACGGTATGTTTGAGATACCCCACAGAAAGTAGTCCAGTGGTGTTAAGTCGGGTGAACGCGCAGGCCATGGAAATGGACCAGATCTTCCGATCCATCTTCCCGGAAAGGTTCTGTCGAGGTAGGTCGTCACTATAGCTGCATTATGTGCTGGGCACCCATTATGTTGGTAATATATTCTTCGTTGTGTTCTTAAAGGTATATCACTTAGAGGTCAACAAGGACGGTCTGCAGGAAATGGAGGTAACGCTGTCCTGTCAAATTTCTCGAAGGAAGTAAGGCCCGATAATTACTATGAGTAACCACACGAAATTTGCTGGAGTATGAGACGTGTGATGGCTAGTGAATTGTTTATTGGGGGTTTGTTTTCCGCCCCAAATGTCTAAGTTCCACCTGTTATACATAACGTTATTGGTAAAGCAAATTCAATGGTCCATAAGATATTTTCCAATAAGTCCAGTACATCCATTAGAAGGCAATCAATGACAGTCAGAAATCCCAGCCGCCCTTTTTGGTCTCCACGATGCAAACCATGCACAATGTATGGCCTATATGGATACATGTTGTATGCAGCACGAATCCGTCGTATGGTTTCCTTCGGTATTCCCAAGACCGAACTACCTGCCGTAATAAGGGACGTTGGATTTCATAGTAATAGTAGCAGAACGTCGCAGTTCGACGTCGAATGTACGGACACGACCCCTTACCCTTATGTGATGAGGGGTGGAACTATCGACCCTGTACTTGAAACGTCTGTAAATCTATGTAAATGTCATGTGGCTCGGGCGGTCGTTCGATGTGATAACGTGTCCATATCTGCAAAACAGCTCTGCGAGCATTCCTTTTTTGCGCAATGTACACCTCCAACATGTTCTGTGTATACCCTGCGTATACTGGTCACGTGGTATGTTCCAAATGTATGGCTCTGACTAAACAAAAACCACTCTGAAGTTATACGTTTCACAACACTTTATTACGCATAATTTGTAGGTTATGACATAACCTCCATATGATAACTGTTTAGTTGGTATACACATTCACATGGCCCGTATTTATTAGGCTACATATCAATGTAATCAAAAGGGTATGCATTAGGATTTTTAACTTAATTCTGTTAGCTGTATCGATACTTTTTAAAATACTATTGATATAACTATTACATTTACCTAATTATCATATTGACCAA
>JABUQX010012468.1:0-2500 GCA_015478945.1 Trachelipus rathkii
CATGTCGATTATACGCCTCCACCTCCATATAATATATATTGATGAATTCGAACACATTTCACAAAAATTGAAGTGAAAATGCCCAAAGTCAAATTGAAACTATAGTAAAAGAAATGTCCTCTAATAAATTAAAAAAAAAAAAAAAAATCAAATCTATGTAAACTAACAAGCTCATTACCCTTTACTTAACTTATATGTATTTAGTATCTATCTAAACTAACTACTGGAACACGTAACTTTTTACTTAACGTAATATAGTAATGTAAATTTATTTTTAATATTTATTTCTTTTCATCTACATTGTTAAAAAAAAAAAAAATATAATAAAACAAAAACACGCAATGTGGCAACAACACAGCATCTTTCAAGACTTTTATTTGCTTATATATACTATATATATATATATTATATATATATATATATATATTTATTATATATAAATATATATATATATATATTATAATATATATTATATCTATATATATTTTATATTATTATTTATACCAACTTATAATTTATAAATATATATATATGGTCAGCCTCCCGAAAGCATCATGCATGTAACTAAAAACTATAACAGCTACTATAAAATAACAACTTTCATTAATTCGAACATTTTTTTCTATGAAATTTAAAAATAAAAATAAAAGAATAATGGCTTTTGATCAAATTTAAATTAGCTTAAGAAATGTTGAAAAACTTGTATGTATTACGTTTCTGAGAAACAACGAAGATAGCTCGAGTAGTTTCGAGTGAGCACTGCAAAGTGCCAAATGTTATTTTTTTATCTTTTTTAATGTAAAGAATACCCACGGTAACACAAGACGCGATGGATATAGCTGCGGGTTTTCGCGGCCTACGGCGGGACCGAGGGGGTTACTTCGTTCCCCCTCTGTCTCTCCGGCTCGAAACCCCTAAAAAGGATATAGAAAAGAAAAAATAGCACTTTCTCCAATAGCGTAAAAATTAATAATACTGTTTGGCACTCTTGCTATCGCTGAAGTAATGCAGGGATTCGAGGTCAATCACAGCGTACGCTTGCCAGATCTAAGATTATACAGTATTTAAGTGTATTAATAAATTTACAGAATAAAAATAATTTTTTTTAAGTTTCATCGATGAAAGTGCTTGCCTAAAATCACAATGTTATTTTTTTTTTCCTGCTAGCTGTTATAATATTATTATTATTAATGCATGATGCTTTCGGGAGGCTGGCCTATATATATAACTATATATATATATATAATATATATATATATATATATATTTATATATTATAGTATATATATATCATATATTAATATATATATATATATATATATATATATATTATCATATATATATTCTTTTATTTCATATATATTATGATATATATAAATATATAATATACTATTTTCGAATCTGAAAACTAAAGTGTGAATTTAAAAAAATGAATTAAGAGATAAACAAAAAGAACAAATGTAAATAAGGAATAGAAAAAAAAAAATGAATGAATGTACAAAACTAATACAAATAAACTATTTAGCATTTTCACTTCTGGTAGTCAACCACTGGAGTAAAACTCTAATTCACTTTGGCCAACAAAGAAATTAGCGGCAAAAATTTGAAGGTCATTTTATAGTTAACTTGTTGCCCTGATTCCGAATATGACCCCGTTTCCTACGATTGCTCTAGTTTTTCGAGATACAGGGTGTTCACAAAAATACTGAATAAAACAAATTATTGTTAGGTTGTAACGTAACTCACAATAAAAAACACGAAAAGATATATATCAATTGTAATGAGTAAGTAAGATAAAATGTAATAGGTCAAGAACAAATCATTCGTACACTGAAATACAATTAATTGCATTTATCACATTCGGCTGTCTATATGATTGTCTTCTGTGTGCAGAATGTTGACAATCACGTTGAAGGCTCCCAATTTTACCGTCTTTTATTAAATATTATCCCATCTTCTTGTATCTTCTTCCATCACCTTGATATCTTGATGGAGCCTCTCCCTTGTTCTCACATATAACATCTGATTAATCCGGAAACGATCTAGCAGTGACTATGTAGAAAAGTGAACTTTTATGCTTATATTAGCATTCAAATTTTGAAGTCTTCAAGCATTTTCTGTACGAGTTCTGCATAGTTGGCAGATTTATGTTTGCCCAAAAAGTTCTGCAATAACCAAGACAAAACTTTCAGCAGATGGCTTTCAAATATCAGTCATGGGAAATTATGAATTGTCAATCCTTGATGATTTGCGAATTTTGAGGGCCGCTTAAACGATTCCAGCTTTGAAGTTTCTCCATACTCACCTGGAAAAATCTTGCAAATATATTTGACAGAAATTCACCACTCTTTGTCTTCGGGCCTAACAAATTGCTTCATCAGTCCCAGTTTGATTGGATGGTGGGAAACATAATTTTCCCTCTGTCGAACAAGTGTCTTCGTTAATGATATTTGAGCACCTACGTCATATTTTCCTAGCAGCCATCAACTTTCCCAGTGGT
>JABUQX010012468.1:10000-22500 GCA_015478945.1 Trachelipus rathkii
CCTCTTATTCCAGACCCCAGTCTCACTACTAACATTGATACCGAAAACAACATACCCTCATGTAAGACCCTAGCGACATCAAGACTTAGTTCCTTTTACTCCCACCAACGATTTATTTGCACCAGCCACCTTCCTGCCTTACACAACTTTTCCTACACACTCTGCAATCATCCGTTCCTATCATCCAACATATATCCTAAATATTTAAAGTCAAACCGTTGTTCCAGCTGCTCACCATATAACATAACTTCAAACCGAGGACTGTCCTCAATCAACAACCATAACCTTACTCTTATCTACGTTTTCCTTCAAACATCTCCCTTTTCACACCCTGCAATCTTCTACCAATCCTCTCAAACTCTACTTCAGGTTCGCAACACAAAACCAAATCATTCCCATAAATAATATTAAGGGCACCTTCCACTCTCTTTCTTTCTTTCCTCCAATTATTGTCCACCATTCCTTTACACCCCACCTCTTAATTCTTTCATAACATCCATATACAAATTGACTGACAAGGAGACATAACACATCCCTCTGGGTTACTCCGGTAATAATATTAAACCAATCACTTTCGACTTCAATCTATTCTTACACACGCTTCACTTTCGTTATACATACTTTTGATTACATTCAGAGCCTACCACCAACACCATATATTCATAATACCTGCCATAACACCATATATCCTATCATACGCCTGTTTTGCAAATCCATAAAAATACAAATTATTCTTCTTCCTCATTTTTCAATCATTTGTTTCACATGTAAAGATTTGATCCCACACATCCTCTTACCACTTCTAAACGCACCTTGTTCTTCACGATCAGTCCTTCAGTCCACTCGAACGCAACTCTTTCGACTGAAATATCACCATATTTTCCCTCATACACTCAATAACTAATTCCCTTATAATACCAGTTACCCTTATCCCCCATGCCCTATATAGGGTACTATACTGCTTCCTCCAATCCTCGACTATACCCTCCACTAAACGACTTGTTACCAACTTAAATCAAATCAACATATCTCGCCTCCGTTTTGAACATTTTCACCAGTAATCTTCTCTATACCTGGCAGATACCAATTCTCGAATTTCTCACTCTACCTATTACTCTTCCTTAATAATGACCTCATCCCCAAAATACTTCCTTTCCTTGGACCATCGAACCTACCTTCAGCTATCACCTATTATTATATATTATATATATATATATATATATATATATATTAATATATATATATTATCTATTAATAATATATAATATAATAATTTATATATATATATATATATATATATATATGAGAGAGAGTGAGAGAGGGAGAGAGAGAGAGAGAGAGGAGAGAGAGAGAGAGAAGAGAAGAGAGAGAGAAAAGAGAGAGAGAGAGAGAGAGAGAGAGAGAGAGAGAGAGAGAGAGAGAGAGAGAGAGAGAGAGAGAGAGAGAGAGAGAGAGAGAGAGAGAGAGAGAGAGAGAGAGAGAGAGAGAGAGGAGCGCGTGAGATAGAGAGAGAGAGAGGAGAGAGAGAGAGAGAGAGAGAGAGAGAGAGAGAGAGAGAGAGAGAGAGAGAGAGAGAGAATAGCGCACTCGAAGCGACGGAAGTACCTCCTAATTGGCGTATGGTGTGTGTAGAATATTTCCCATGACATTCAAGTGCCCAAGGGTTCGCCTTTCTCTCTTGCGTTCATATACACACTCCTTTTCCAGACATTGCGCTATATCCCTATCTGTGGGGAAGAAAGAATTGCCTACAGCGTATCTTCTGCGTGTTCTAGAAGGTGACTAAAGGGAGAGTGGTAGTTGGGTTAGCTGCCCACTATCACTTATCTCTTGCTAGATATGCTATTGCAGGCAATAGACATGGTTGTGGTCGCCGTAAGCGACTATGTATTTTTCGGCGAAATTGTATGAATCGTTTGGGTACATGGAATGTCAGAGGAGTAAATGTCGAGGAGAAGAGGAGAGAGGTGATGGATGAATATAGAAAGGGTTAATTTGATATGCTCGCTGTAACTGAAGCAAAGATGAAAGGAACAGGTGAAGATGAGTGGTGTGGTTTAATGTGTGTGCGATGGAGTGGAGAGGAATGAAATGGGGAGAGAATTAGAGACATGATAACATGAGGCACAGAGCTATGGTGGATTTTGTTTGTGTGAGTATTAGAATTCTAATGGTTAAATTTAAGTTTGAAAAGGTCAAGGTATGTGTGATTGTAACATATGATCCATCTGAGGATGATGTTGAGGAGAGTGCGAATTTCTGGGATAATCTGAACGATGTTTTAGATGGGGAAGTAGGAGCCTCGGATTGATTGTGTTAGGCGACCTAAATGGCTGGATAGGTGATCAGAAAAGGAATGGTGTAACAGGAAAATTTGGGGTTACGGGAGAAAATGAGAATGGTAGGAGGGTGATTGATTTCTCTGACGAATGAGATATGTGTGAAGTAATACTTTCTTCAAACACAAGAGTATTCATAAGAATATTAGAGTTGGTGTTCGTAGAGATTGTATGAAAGTGAAAAGTATGATTGATTTTGTGTTGGTCAAGAAGGGGATAGATGTTGAAGTATGTGTTGGATGTTAAATCAGTGAGGGGGCTGGGGATGAGATTATCGGATCATTATGTTAGTTTATGTAAGATTAAGTTAGTGAGGAATTGGATTGAGAGGAAAGAGGTAAGGAAGGACTTTGGAAGAATTGGAGTGAGAAATTAAGTGAACAAGGAAATAAGGAAAACTATTTAAAAACGCTTGCAAATGAATCAGTTGAATGTGAACAAGATGAGACTAAACAAATCAGGACACAAATGAAGGAAGCCTTTGTTAACAGAGCATGAGAAGTATGTGGATATGCAAAAGTGGGAAGTAAGAATTTCAACAGTGAATGGTGAATGAAGAGGTGATGCAAGCGGTTGAAAGTAAAAAAAGAAGCATGGTAGAATGTATTAAAAGCCAATGATGAGGTCTCAAAAGAAAGGCGTTTGGAATTATATAAGGAGGAAAAAGAAAGACTAAAAGATGCATACGTAGGAGGAAAAATGGGGTAAATTAACAGTTTGAAAGAAGGATGAATGGGGACTTACAAGGGAATAGGAAGCTTTTCTGAAAGGAAGCTCGAAAGGTTAAGAATGAGAGTGAGGGGAATTTATTTAGAATAATGAATAGGGATGGTGCCTTCGTAACTGATGAAATGAATGTGAGAAGGGTGTGGAGGGAACATTTCAAAAATCTGCATAACATTTTCAGTAATGAAGAGGTAATAGTGAATGTGAGTGGGTTTGATGGTTCAAGAAGAAATAGGTATTTTGAGGATGAGGCAATTAGTTATGGGTAGGGTGAGAAAGATGAAGAATGGTAAATCTGCAGGCATAGATGGATTTACTGGTGAAATTATCAAGAATATAGGCGAGATGGTGATTGAATGGATGTGAAAGTTGTGTAACAAAGCGTTGGAGCTTTTAGTTCCGAGAGATAGGAGGAGAGCAGTAATAGTACATTTATATAAGGGTAAGGGGAATTAGTTTATTGAGTGTTGTAGGGAAGATATATGCTGGTATTTTGGTTGGAAGAGTACGTTGAGTAACTGAAGGGTTGATTGGTGAAGAACAAGGTGCATTTAGAAATGGTAGAGGATGTGTAGATCAAATTTTTACATTGAAACAAATGAGGGAGAAAAGGATAAATTATATTTAAGTTTTATGGATTTGCAACAGGCTTATGACAGCATTAATAGGGAAGCTGCGTGGCAGGTGTTAGTGATATATGGTGTTGGTCGTAGGCTTTTGAATGGAATTAAAAGCATGTATGACGATAGTTAAGCGTATGTAAGAATAAATGAAGTCGAAAGTGATTGGCTTAATATTAATAGATAGTGAGACAGGAATGTGTTATGTCACCCTGGTTATTTAATTTGTATATGGATCGGGTTATGAAAGAATTAGAGGTAGGGATGGCAGAGGAAGGTGTTAGAATGATGGAGAATGGAAGAGAGTGGAGGTTGCCCTGCTTACTGTATGCGGATGTTTTGGTTTAGTGTGGTGAATCTGAAGAGAGTTTGAGAGGATTGATAAAGATAAAAGAAGGGGTTTGAAAATAAATATTGATTAGAGTAAGGTTATGTTAGTGAGTGAGGAGAGTCCACGGTGTGAAGTCATGTCAGATAGTGAACAACTGGAACAAGAATCTGGGTTTAAATATTTAGGATATATGTTAGATGAAATGGGAACGGATAATGCAGAATGTAGTAGGAAAATTGTGAATGGTAGGAAGGTGGCCGGTGGAATTAAATCCTTGGTGGATATAAAGGAAAAAGGTCTTGAGTGCGCAAGGATTTTGCATGAGGGTATGTTGTTATCTGTGTTAGTGTATAGTAGTGAAACTATGGTCTGAAATAAGAGGTATAGATCTAAGGCACAAAGTGTTCAGATGGGGAATCTTAGGGGCATGTTAGGTGTGAGAAGAATTGATAAATGGTGAATGAACGCATTAAGGAGTTGTGTGGTGTGATGAAAGGCGTAAATGAGAGAATAAACGAGAGTACATTGAGATGGTTTGGTCATATGAAAAGGATGGATGATAGTCGGTTGGTTAAGTGGGTGTATAATGGAATTACGGATAGCGAAAACAAAGTTACTGCAGAAAATGCCGACATCATTGGAAGAAACATTCAAAATAAATTTACTGGCAAACTTTTTAAAGATGAAACTTTATTGAAATCAGACCAGGAAGTACCCATGAAAGTGTTGAAAAAAAGAATTATTATTGCTGGTCAGACTCATCATGTAGATTCGCGTCTTTTAACACAGAGTATGCTTGTCTGAATCTCCTTGGAAAAAAAAAGCTCAAGATGCAAGAGAGTTTTTCAATTGAGAGTTATCCACTCTACCAACTTCATTATTTGACCATAATACCCAGGGAATGAGAAAAACTAATAAATCATCTTTGGTAAACACATTAAATAGCATGAATATCAATGAAATACAACTGTCATGTTCCCAACAAAGTACTTCCTGCGTTCTTGATGGTGGTGCACTAATACACCAGTTACCATGGTCCGATTCTGCAACATTTGGCGATGTCATAAGGCAACACGAATCATATGTCAACAGAAGGTATGGAAAAGTGACAATAGTTTTTGATGGGTATGAAAAACCAAATATAAAAGATATGGAGCACAGATTGCTCTCGAAACAGTCGTCTGTTGTAGTAGTCTTTGATGAAATTCGCATGTGATCATCAAGAAAAACAAATTTCTTTCGAACTCTACAAACAAACAACGCTTTATCAATATACAGGGGAATTATTTTCAAGGTAGAGGTCATTCCGTCATTCATGCAGAAGGTGATGCAGAAACACTAATCGTCAAAGAAGCTTTAAATATAGCCCAGGAAAAACATGTCACTGTAGTATCTGATGATACTGATAATTTAATCTTATCATTCTTCTAAGAACATTTTAATGCAGTCTGCCACAAAATCTGATAAAGTTCGTGACATTCAAGCCATGCAAAGATCTATTGGAGAGGAGGCTTGCAAAACTTTACTTTTTGTTCACGCATTAACTGGGTGTGACACCACCAGTCCGTTATTTGGCAAAAGCAAATCTCCAACTTTCAAGTATATTAAAAAACTCCAAAAATCTTATGAGAATGGGCTTCCCATTGGATCATCAAATGTTACTAGGAAGATTTTGTCGAAATTGACTGTGAAGTTATTGTGTCACTATATGGAAGTAGCATCGACACAAGCAACCTAAATGTGCATTGTTATGAACAATACATTAGGAAAATGGCTTCAGCTAAAAAAGAATTTGATGTAGCTCGTTTGCCTCCATTACAAAATGCAGCGAAATACCATCTACTTCGAGTGCATTTGCAGTGTTTTATTTGGAAAAATCTATATTTGCCAACCCCTGATCCTACACTATGGGGTTGGCAGTTGGTTGATGGAGAATTTCAGCCAATATTAACAGACGAGCATAGCATCAGACAAACTCTTAAATATGATTAAATGTGCCTGCCAAACTACAGTTGAAGAACCATGTAGCACCATGAAATGTGAATCTCGCCGATATGGACTTCCATGTTCAGTAGTTTGTAAAACTGCTGTGGAAAGCACTGTACAAACACAGGAAACAATTTTGATTTAGATGAAGGTTAAGATGAGATTTGATTTTCATGAAATAAATATGATTTCACATTATAAAAATCCGCTTAGATTAATAAAAAGATGTATTCCAACACTAATAAAGCTTTCAGTTTCTCGACCACCATTTTGTTATTTCCTTTTATTTTATATTCATTTTTTGCATTAAATTTCCTGCAATTTGATACCAAATTTGTTTTTTTATGATTTTTTTTTAAAAAAAATTCATGTTTTTTCAAGATGGCGGCCAGTAAAACGCATTTCGCGCGACAGTATGGATGTATATTTTTTAATGTTTATTAGGAGCCTGTTACATACCATTTACAACAAGAATCATTTTTGTTGCAATTGGTTTCACCTCAAGCTGTTTTTTTTTTACTTATTTCAACTACACTATCAGTACTTCCCATAAATTTAAATGCGGAAAAAATGCAAGATCGGAGTTAATGAATTATGTTATTTAGTTTTTTTTTTTAATAAATAAAGACGGAGTAAGGCTTAGTCCTGAAAAGGTGGAAGATATTTTAAAAAGTAATAAATCAAAAACTACAAAAGGGCTACGAGGTTTCATAGGTCGATAGAGCTTTTACCACTTATCATTAGCCTGTCTTTATCATATCATGGAACCTCTTACTAATTTTCAAAAAGGGAAACCGTTTACTCATCGCTGTATAAATTGGTACAATAATGCCGATAAAGCCTTCCGAGATGTGAAACAAGCAATCGCGAATGAAGCAAAATTAGAATGCCCAGCTCCAGAAGAAAACATAAAATTATACGTGCACGCGTCAGAAGAAGCCTTGACCAGTTTGATATTTGGGGATACCGACGAAAACCCCATATGCCTTCTACACCTGCGTTTTAACTCCCGCTGAAAGAAAATACAATCATGTCGGAAAACAGCTTATTTGCCTCTCTAAATTACTGAAGAGGTATGGATACCTTCTGGCCGGAAGACACATTATAATGCATACAAGTTCGCTTGAGTTGATTGCAAAATTTAATAAAGTTAATGATAATTGTAATCAGAACTCCAGAGACGTGACTCGTGAGACAACTTAATTTAATAACTGCTTACAACGCTTCTTGGAAGTTGATTACCCAGAAACAGAGTGAGTTATTAAAATATTTGATAAAAGGTAAAGCGGATTATAAAAATCCACAAAACAATGAAAATGATCACATCTCAGTGTTCACAAATTAGAAGAGGTTGAATCTAACGCTTCAACTACCAATCACAGTTTGGTAACCTATTTACATTATGTTCAAAATTGTTTAATGGATAAAAGTTATACTTTATTGTCAAAATGCGCTTGACTCCTGTCGCAAATGATGGCGATGCTTCTAGCCTTGTCATAATATAGGCATCACTTAAATGATGGGTGTGAGCGTTCTATCCATTAGCTATTGCTTGAAGAAAATTAATTTACAAGCGAGGAAGCCATTGAGCATATGAAGCATCAATAAAGAACCAATGACTGGGATCAAATGAGACCTCTTATAAATAATATTTTATAATTATTCTTGCAACAAAGTATTAATTTTAATTAAAAGAAAATAAACCGCAGATCAAATTTTCTTGCTATGCAAGATTCACATTAATGCTGTAATAATATCATTTCGAATATCTTTAGTGGAAATTGAAAAATATAAGAATGTTATTTTTTGTCCACCAGAGTTTCACATGCCTCAAAAGCGACGAAAATGTGTAAAGTCGATACTTTCCCTACTTTAATATATTCCTTCAGATCTTTACTTAGTATTTCTTCAAACCTTACTTTCAAAATTTCTCTATTCCTTGCTTTTATCAAAACCCATCAGCAAAATTTAATTAAAAACAACCTTCCTAGTTGATTAATGAGAAACTTTTTAAGTTTTTAAGCTTTCGGACGAAAGCATAAAAATAAAATGCAAACTCGCGCATATGTTTAGTGCAAGATTTCCAATCCATTAGCTGACTTTCGGGTTTTAAATCGGTCAGTTGTGGATTTATTGGTAATTGTATATTTCAGCTTATTCAATCGATACATCGATATCTTTGGTACATTTTTCGATAATCAATTTTTTTACGATTATCAACGATTTGATAATATAGACAAAATGTTCTGGCCAGGGTTTCGATTAGCTGATACCTGTATCTAAAAAAATATCATTGCTGACAAAAAACTTAATACATTTTTGAATTTAGCGAACATTTTAATGCAGGAAACAAAAAAAAATTTAATAATTATTAATTTCAATAAATAACTTCAAAAAATAAGATAGCATCGTACGTTTCCAACCTTAATTTAAATATGATACCCATAAAAAATACACGTTTTCTTTATTTCTTTTCAATATTTTAGGAGTAATTTTAAAAATCATGATTTTTAAAGTTTATTTAAAACAGTATTTTTTAACTTAAATTATAATTTGTTAAAAATTGCTGTTTTAATATTTTAAAAAATTATTTCACCAGCACTCACTGGTCGGGGGTACGGGGGCGGAGCCCCCCCGAAGATTACCCTTGTGTGCCATGCATTTACGTTAATAAATTTAAAAAAGAATTTTTTCATTCCATCTGATGCAAGTCGTATTTCTTCATTTTCCTGCATTAAAATGGTCGCCGATTTAAAAAATGTATTCAGTTTTTTTGGTAGCTACCGTAGTTTTTTTGATACAGCTGTCAGCTAATCGGGACCCAGACTAATGTACTTAATTAAATAAATAAAAAGAACTTCAAATAATTTTGAAAGACCATTTTTAACAAGATACAATATTTTTTTTTTTTAAAAGTTACTATATATATATATATATATATATATATATAATATATATATATATATATATATAGTATTATATATATATATATAATATATATATATGATAATATATATTATATAATTATATTATATATATATATATAATATATATATATATAATATAATATATATATATATTATATATATAATATATATATATATATATATATACTATATATATATAATATTATATATATTATATATAATATATAATATATATATACCATATATATATATATATATATATATTATAATATTACTATATATATAATAATATATATATATATATATATATATATATATATAATATATAATATATATATTATATATATATAATATATATATATATATATATATATATATATATATACAATTTAGGGTGGGGCGAAAAATCGATTGCATATTTGTATGCTAATCAACTAAACATTAATGAAAGAAATTCATATTTTGATATCTTCAGTTCACGCAATGGGCCTAAAGTTTTGAAAAAATGACAAAAATCAAAATTTACCTTTGCACTAAAATTTTACATTCTATGTTTTTTGGGTTTCTAATAGCGTCTAAGTACTTCATTTTTGATGCTTGATAATAGGAAAAATATTTTTTTAAAATCTCACGCTTCATTTTGAGTTCGCTCATTAGGGCTAAAATTTTCTAACTTTCGTGAAAAATCGAGGTTTCAACGGTTTACATTTAAATATACGAGTATTTTGCTAAATCTAATAAATGAGATAACCATTGCGTGTTATTTATGTTTATGAAAACTACTCGAAAATCTCCGCACGAAAGAAGAAGTGAAATTGAAGTTCCTTCTACATCTCAAATGTGGTTGAAATTGACGTCTACTGCTTTACTTAGTGATAGGTTTGGTATTTCTGATAGAGCTACAGCTGCATGATCTTGGAATGATTTCTGAAAAAGATACGTCGCTAGTGATAGATAAAGCAAGATAAGAAGAGAAAAACAGAAGACACAACAGGCTATATGACAATATACGGACCGGTCCATAGTAACAAAGGGAATATACTTTGATGGTAGAAAAGATAATACTATCATTCAAGAAAAAGAGCATCTAAAATATACCGAAAAGTAAGGAAAGAGGAGCACATTAGAGTGATTCGTGAGCCTGGTGGGCATTGGGCAATATGCCGATCACGTTACACCGGTGAGTGGAATCGGTAGTGAAATAGCTAATTGCATTCTTAAATTCCTGGAAGATAATGATATTGACATTAATGAACTGGAATCTATTGGTTGTGAGGGTACAGCAACAAACACAGGGTAGAAAAATGGTGTTATCCGAAACATAGAGGTTAAAATTCAGCGCCCATTAAAGTGGTTCATTTGCTTACTTCACTTCAACGAGCGACCATTCAGACATTTATTTGGATACTTAGACGGGGAGACGACCTTACCAGCGTTATTCTCTGGGAAAAACGTTAAACAACTGCCTGATTGTGAGAAATTACCCGTTATAAATTTCGAAGGAATTCAATTAGATGAAATCAGTGGAAACAAAAATGATCTTAGTAAAAGACCAACAGTACCTTCTGGATATTGTCAGAGTAATCCAGGCATGACAATGTGTTCCAAATCTGGCTGTAAGAGATCCTGGACCTCTCAGTCACTCCCGATGGCTGACATGTGCAAACCGGGTCTTACGGGTTCATTTCCCAAAGAAACCCTACAAACAACCTCAAGATGCTTGTAAACTACATTGTGAAGACATAAGCTCCTGTCTGGTTCGACATTAAGAGATATCAGTCAGTGAAAGATGGTCCTAATTCTCCTAAACGTATCTTTAAGGTTGTTCAAACAACGAGATATTTGCCAGACGACATTAAATGAATCATCGATCCTACATGTTGTTGGCCATGATAGTGGATGAAAGACAACACATACGAGAGTTGGGTTACAGGAGGATACTAAAGGCAAGAACTCAAAATCCAAATGGGGAGTCTGTTAGAACTTTTACGATTCCCTCAATAAATTTTGATGCCACCGATTACAGTGTGCTGATAGATTGGACAAAATGTAATCTGTCCAATGATGGAAAGCTTGACAACAGAGACTATTTCGTCAGTTCTGCCAAATAAAACTGCGCAAATTTGAGTTTTTGAATTTTCCATGCCATACCGAAATTGTTGAAATACTAACACTTTCCCTCAGTGTTGGAAGCACGCACATGTCCAACCTATTCCGAAAAAAGGAAGCCGCTCTGATCCTTCTAACTATCGCCCTAATACTCTCTTGTGTTCTTTTTAAGATCCATTGAAAACCCTTCTTCTTAACTCTCACTTCTTAAACCATCTGGAATCTCATTCTACTTCTTTCGATCGCCAGTACGGTTTCGGCGTTGAGGTCTACTGTGATATAACTTTCCTATTAACGATTTATTTGTTTTCCGCCTCAGGAAACACGGGGAGATTGCGTGTGGCGCTTGACATACCCAAAGCATTGACCGAGGGTATGGCATACGTCGCTGCTCTCAAACTCCCCTCTTTGGGTTCCTCCTCTCATTTGCTTACTTAATGTCTAAGTTCTTTCAAGTCGCTCGATATCGGCTGTGGTTATGGGGCAACTTCTTCTTTCTTTTCTGTTAATAGTGGTTGGTCCTCAGGGTTCTGTCTTATATCTTCCTACTTTATCTTACTTTTCATTAATGATCTTCTCAACCTGCACCAACTCTAAACTCTATCCACTCATATTCCGATGACTCACCCTCATCTTCAAACTCATTTCATTCTGCTCCCGCTTACTTCTAGAGACCTCTCGTCTAATTCTTCAATCTTATTTCTCGCTGATCTGGATAGAATTCGCGGGTGGTCTCAACCTTGTGAAAATTCAATTCTTTAAACTACAAATCTTCAAATCTCCCCTTCTAAAACACCTTCTAACTTTCCTATCTTCTTTCCGACGTTCTCTCGTCTCTCCTAGTTGACAACTATAAACATCCTCTGGCCTTACCACATAAACAAAAAAATCGATCTTTGGAAACCTTCACATCACAACGGTTGCGAGGGCGGCCTCAAAAGAGAAAATGGAGTTCTGTTTAGGGACTGCTAAGATGTTGTTTCCTCTTCTCAGTTACTCCAGCTATACAAGGGTCTCATCCGCCCTTGTATGAGTACTGTTCCTCTTATCTGAGGGGGCTCTGGTTTCACCCGGCTTGGACACAAGGTCGAGTCAAAAGCCAAAAGGCTTATAAACTGTCGGTTACTGTTCGGTTCACTGATCCGGAATCAGTTCGGCGCGATTGTTGGTGCTTTATCTCTTTCTATATTACCGCCCAGCGGCAGGTGATCGAGGTAACTTACCAATCGCGTAAAACCACCTTAACGACGCCCTCGTAGCACAAAGGGTGCTGTGTTCTGCGCACGATTTTTTGTTATGGTAGCTAACATCCAGGATAGTTCGTTGTTGGTGCTTCTTCTTTCCGCCACATCTGTTATGTGGAATTCTCTTCCATCTCTGTGTTCCTGCTGAATTTAATCTCCCCCACTTTAAAGCCTGCGTCTGTGCTCCATCTGCGTAATTTACGCTAGTGAATGAATTT
>JABUQX010012468.1:25000-27146 GCA_015478945.1 Trachelipus rathkii
TATATAATAATATTATATATATATAATAATATATATGATATATATATATATATATATATATATATAATAATATATTATAATATTATATATAAATATAGTATAGTATAATATAATATAATATATAATATATATATATATATATATATATATATATATATATATATATACAATTACAGAATTATTTATCGTAAATGAAGAGAGATGATTGGTGTAATTTAAATTTTAATATTCAAAAAGCAATAGTTTTATTCCTTTCTCCATTTGATGCTGAATGTTATTGCAATTTCTAAACTATAAAAGAAAAGTAGCTTCACTCGTGAATGTCAACATTTTATTTTTTATTATACAGATTTATTAGTCATAAGTTTCTTTAAATATTAAATTCATTCATTTTAGCAACATTTTCCATTTTAAATATTATCACGGGTTATTCTCATTTCAACATCGGTTGGATTATCGCCGGTCGCAACAACCCACGCAATGACAGTGTATGCTACACTGATGTTTTGCCCGATGTTATGTCCGAAACATGTGTTGAAAATGCTAAAGTCTGAAAAGTTTTGAAAGAGAAGAAGAGGAGAAAATGAAAACTAATGGAAACATAGGATCAGTTAGACGTAAATTGTTTGAATGGTTCCTCTATTTTTAAGCCGTTTTCGATTTTGCATTTTTGCTTACGAAATTGTCAGGAAAATGCTCGAAGTTGCGGTTTCATTCTTGTGCAACATTTAGCACAAATTTAGGGAAATGCCTCACCAAAACGTAAGGAATTTCCTAAATTCCTGTAAGGTTGCTCTTTCCCGTGCTTACCGAATTTAAGGAAAATGCTTATGAACAAATGTAAACAAACAAGATGACGTCGTGGTAGGTCGTTGATTTGATGAATGTTTCATTCATGAAATTAGCTTTAAATCTAAATTCTTCCAAATCGATAAACTCATCACAATAGTTGATCAATTATTTGTAATAAACACCATTTGCTTTTGTTTTAATTTCTGTTTATTCCAAAACCACGTGCTCCATCAAAACAACTGATCAAAAATATTTGTAAACAAACGTTCGATTATGCCCGAAATTCTTGCTAAAACTGGATTAGCATTTCTTATTGAGCGTAAGCACAAATACAAAATCGAAAACGGCTTTAATAATGCTGATGAAACAGGAGAACTAAATAAAGAAAGAAAAGAAGCAGGGAGAAGAAATTTCTGTTAATCAGTTTTGTTTATGCAGATTCTTTGATGATCATGAATGAAGATGAAAGGTTTTCTGAGAAGAAGAAGATTTAAGAAAGTCAAAGACTAACGAAGAAATCTGAAATATCTTTAGATATTTTTATTTTTTTTATTATTGTTATTTTTTTGACCCCCCGTTGAATAGGGCCTTGCCCGTGAGTGGTGAAACATTCTGTTAAAAAAAAAAAAATATTTAAGGATTTCTTTTTTATCTTTAATTATTAAGTAAATTTAAAAAATAAAAAGAAATTTCATAAGAAAAAAAACTTTTAATGCATTTTTTAAAACCATAAAATTCTGTCAACTTATTTGAATATGCGGAGAAGAAAAGAGACGGCGACGCCCACAGCAACAACAACAACAACAACAACAACAACAACAACAACAACAACTTACCATTCTTTTACATCCATTACATCCTTTCTCAAATGAATTAAAAAAAAATAAATATTGGTAACTTTTATTTAATGAAAACGGAGAAAATTTTCTCCTTTTTAAAATTATTTTTATGGCAAGAAATATAAACATAGTTATGAAACGTCATAAATTTTTACTAAATTACATTAATTACATTTCAAATATTTATAAAGCCTCTTATGTATATATATATATATATATATATATATAGTATATAGTATAGGATATGTATAGTTTTATATAATAATTTCTTTACGTATATATATATATATATATTAAATATATATAATATATATATATATATATATATATATATTATATATATATATATATATATATATATATATATATATATATATATTTGAATTGATTTGTTCTTCCAACTGAAATTGCAAAATATTCTATGCTAAAAATAATAAATAGTTGATTTTACAAAAATGAAAATAAAATTAAAAAGTCAAAGTTTGTTGTTTAAAAACATCTTACAATATAAACTT